>JAWDEX010152736.1:0-21683 GCA_035221805.1 Trichilia hirta | reverse complement strand
GTCCAACTTATGCTGAGCCCCCAAGAAATCGAACCCTATATATCAAATATCAGAGCACGTCCTTGTAACCACTTGGGCTAGCTCAGGTGGCTACAAGGACGTGGTCTGATATTTGATATCTAAGGTTCGATTCTTTGGGGGCTTAGCATGAGTTGGACTCACGCTTTGGTTACATTCTTTGGCCACGCCGGGGTCTAGGCGCCCAGGTAGACATGGCTGGGAGTAGAATGCTGGGTGGTTGGGTTTTTAACAAATGGGACCGATAAATATGCTGTTTAAGTAACTGTTCAGGTGTCCCATCACGTTAGGTTGTACCGTGCCCTACAAGTTGCAAACACTCATTGTTACACCAGACCTAACATAAAAGAGTGGTGAAAAAATTGACTCAACCACCATACCTACTCATGTTTAATCAAACTCCAGTTCTCTGATGCTTACACGTGTAGAGGCCCTATAAAGGGTGAAGGCAATACATGTAGAGGGACTTCTGATTCTTCTTCTTTTTTGGGCGAAAATTCCTAGAGAGGGCTATCTTTGAGCTATTAAGAAAGAGATAGTGCACACAAATATTTTCCAAACCCAGCCTCTCAGGTCGGTAAAATACTCAAACACTCATCTTTTCCCTCTTTTCGTTTGGTCCTGCACCTTTTACTGACTTGAGCATTCGAGTTTATTCATCGATAATCCGGATTTACTCCTAATTTGTTTTTCTGTGATTTCAGGTAGTCCTCGAAGAGGTTCTACGTCGATCGCAATAGTAAATCTGTGTGACATGCTAAATCTTTCGTCCCTGAAAAATTTGAGCATCAACAGTTCAGGTAGTCCTCGAGAAAATTCTACGTCGATCGCGACAGTAAATCTGTGTGATGTGCTAAATCTTTTGTCCCTAAAAAATTTGGAGATCAACACCTATAAACCCTAACCAAATCCTAATATAACTAAAACAAATAATTTCTTCCATTTTAAGAGCCTTGAAATCATTCGCCATTGAATGTGGGGTTATGACGCCGAACTTAAATTTTTCCTCAAGCCCCCATATTTTTTTGACAACAAACTGCTCATCAATCGATGTAATAACCGATGCCGATCTTCAACACCCGTCAATAACTAGTGCTAAGTCTAGTGTCAGTCATGTATGCTTTCTCACACCAATCTTCTTTTACCTTTTGTATGTGCTTCTTTCAATTGCATCTTGCATTTAGTACTAAATCCGACTCCCTTTTCTAAATTAATCTTTCTCTGAAACAAATTATATTTACTTCTGCACTTTTACTGCTATAAATAAATAATCATAATTAGTTTAAAATCATTTAGATTTTATTCAAAGATAAACCAAATTAACACAAACACATGTCCCAAATATAATCAATTATACCTATAAAATTTGGCTTATCATTTTGCTATAACATTATTAATCAAAATTTTGTAAAAAAAGAAAGGCTCTAAGATTACGAGAGGGTTAAATAATCTGATTGGCAACCAATTAGTTGATATCATGATGTGACAATTTGTAGGGTCACGCTATAACAGTTCCTACAGGTTTTTATGTCTAACAAGAGCAAATACCATTAATAGTCATGAAAACGGGTAAATAAAGTTTTGACATCAAATTAGGCCCCTAATTTTGACTTATATTTGTGTGAAACGAAAACTTTGACGTGTAGCCACATTAGTTGTTGATGGTTATTATTTTATAAGGGGACAGATTACTTCGCTTAAGCAGTCAGCCTATCTATACATTTTAATTAACTTCCCACACATTAGTTCAAATATTTGGCAAAATATTCTGATACATCTGCCTTAACTTTTGCAAATATGAATTCAATTTACTTGAATTTATTTTATTTTATTTTATCTTAAACTAAAATCATTTACCTTTTTTTTTTTTTTTTGGATGATGAAAAACTCTCATACTCAGTTATCACTGTAGCATCCAATTATATACAAGATTAGACACTCATTCCTAAGATACGTGTCCACAGATCACACAGTATTCGTCCTATATCGATGAAGATGCATATACAAGGACCACACGTCAGTCATACCAAATATAAGATAAAATTTTAACTGTCTCAAACTCTTACAAAAAATACAATCTTGAGATTCGAACACAAGACAGGCACTAAGCAACCATTACATCGTGATTAACCACCAAAATATACCCCTTGGTGTATATATTATATTTTGTGATTCTCTACTAAGAAATTAAGTCGTTTATTATATCTTTTGCATTGAGTACTTGACATTAAATTGCTACAAATCACGGTTATATTATGACAAGTATTGCAATAGAAGTATATATTATTTCTTGTTGAACTAAAGATTGAATTTTACACCTAACTTTCCCATTGTAGAAAGAATCATGGGAACATTAAACTAATGACAAAATGTTTTGAAGTAATAACTTTTCTTTGAAGGCTGCTGGGAAATTCCCATTTGTTATTATTGTTCTCATACCAACTTTTGAATTTTTTTGACAGGTTTTATGCACAGAGAAAAATAAAGAAAGACTTGTGGATTAATGAATGAATGAATATTCTTTGGACTCTATTGGTATTGACACTCATAATTCAACTTTTTTATTAGTTCATGTTTTACAAATATGAGTGCGAGCAAACTTTTCTTTTGGCAATTCTCTTTTGATCTCTTTGAAATTTTAATGATTGAATTTGGTTTGCCATGTACTGAGTAGTAGCGTTCTGAAGTAATTAACAATAAAAATAAAAATAAAAAAAATAAAAAATTGTAATAGTATAAATGTAAGAGAATTTAGGATTGTGGTATTTTTGTTGTATTTTAAAAAAATATAATAAAAAATATTTAATAATATTATTTTTTAACAGAATTATTTATTTAATATTATAAAATAATAATTTCAAAATTATAATACCTCATTAATACATAATTTATATAAAAATTTATATTTCTAATATTTTAATTATTTTTAAAGTAAATTTTTTTATTGTGCCATACAAACTTTAATAGAACCGTAATTATAAATGTCAATATGAAAAAAGAACTAACATGTAAAAAACGAAATTATCTTTATAACAGAGAAAGATGTGTTTGTCAATTTTCATAAGCTGAAATAAAAGAAAGGAAAATGAAAAAAATTCTCCATAAAAGAAAATGTTAAGATATTAATTTTGGATTCTAAGTAATGTAGTAGAGAGATATTAAATAATAAGATAATTAAGTTGATAATTTATATTTTTTTAAAGAATCTTTTCAATTAATAAATATTTAATAAATAAAATAATAGTAACTTCATTAATTTATTTGTTATATTATTTAAAATTTAAAATATAATTTTAAAATCTATTTTTAAAAATATTTTTATTTATTAAAAAAAGCATTACTTAATTTAATATAACTTTTAGAACTACATGAAATCGATAAATTATTAATAAATTTAATATAATATAAAGAACAATATAAAATTATTAAATTTCTTTCTAAAAAATAAAAATATTTTAAATTTTTAATAGTTATTTACTTTTTATTTTTAATTATTAATAATAATTTGTTCTATTTAATTTTTTTATTTATACATTTAATATTTTACTCCAAATTAAATTCCTAATTTATAATATTTTTATCCATATATCTTTATTATTATTATTCTACATATGAAAATTTTATTATTAAAGATATTAAAACATATTTTAAATTATAATTTTTATGATAATTTTATTAAATTTATTTTTATCTTAAAATTTTCGTATCGTTTATTATATACGCGTAGTAAGAGGTTGCGCTTTCAAAACAGTCACTATCAAGATCAATACAACGGCTGACATTTTAAAGTTAAAAATGGAAACAAGTAGGACCCACTTTTGAGTTGGATAGTTACGTGATCGTGTCTGTTGAGCACGTTCGTATATATACACCTCTCAGAGTTTCTATAATTTAGGTCCTTGAATTTCTATAATTTTAGAATAAGGACATAGTTTATTTATTTGTATTTAAATATATCCCTTGCTCTTATCAAGAGGACCAAATTACCTGTAATGAATAATGATCGATTTGCTGTCTTTTGACCATCACTATACATGAACGTTGCATATTTCAGTTGTTACAGTAGGATTATATGAATAGGAATTATTTGATATAAATAATATTTTTTAAATTTAATTTAATAATTTTAAATGTTTAAAAATTATATGATAAAATTTAAAATAAATATAATAAAGTAATTTCCTTGCAATTTCCTTTTCCTTTTCCTTGCAATTTTCTTTTTCACAGCTGTCTCAGTAGGCATCCTCCAATTCCTTTCCTTTTAATTTAATCAAAGAATAATTACGGAAACAAAAGCATCCCGTTAATTTGATAAACGAAAGGAGACTACAATACTGAAAAAGTCTGTATTAAGACGACCGACAAATTAATAAAAGAAAGTAGACCAGGCCGTTCAAAAATCTGTTACGACAAACGAATTGAAATTAAAAGTTTATAAAAATAGCATTGAAATTGTCTTCAATTAGTCATCGTCACCATTACCAACAGTAACCAGAGGACTGAAAGTAGAAGACTCTTATCCTGTCTCTCTTTTTCTTCATTTCTGTCGCTGTGTTGAATTTATTCCAGCTTTTGTCATCAAAATATCTTCTTTCCTCTTCCTTTCAGATTCCCACAGAAGTCTCTCTTCTTGGTATTTACTGGTTTTGGTAAAAGGATTCAATTAGTGGTTCTGTTTTCTACCTCTTGTTCTTCTGATCTTACCCATTCCGTTTGGAAACGTCACTGTCGGGCATGTGAGTGTGTTCTAAGTTTGTAAATCATTCTAGTTTTACCTTTTCGAATCTCGTGCTGTTTTAAATTTTACATCTTAAATTTAGTATCTGGGTATCTCCTATTTAGTGACTTTGAATGTGAATCTCTTACCTTTTGTCTTTACTGGATTTTGTGGTAAGGGGTTTGTTTTGTGGAAAAAGTAGTTATTTTTTTAATTATTGCTGAATATTTTTATTATTTTCATGCTCTTTGTTCGTGTGGATCTTTTATTGTTTGGTCACAACTTCTTGAACGAGAACATCCGATTTCTAATTGATCTTTATTTTGAGTCACAACCTATTTATTTGGTTTGTATCTAGTTCTGAGATATCCGTCATTACCGTTGTTCATGTCTGGATATTGTGGATTGCTGCTGAATGTTTTAATGATTGACAGTGTGATCTCTAAAATTAAGTGATTAGCCGATTGGCTTCCAAGAAAACAAAGGAAAGAAAAGATATGAATTCGAAACTTGATGATTGCTTGTTTTCGTTTCCTTAATATGATTAACACTTTTTGACTAAGCTTTATTCATAATTGAGAACGGTTAGGGTGGTGTTAGTAGCTTTGTTTTTATGCCAGGGAATTGATTCTCACACTTTTGGGGGCTAAAATTGTGGATTGATAGCAATTAACTTTTATTGAATTTCAGATAGTGATGGGTATATATCTCAGCAGTCCCAAAACTGAGAAATCCACAGAAGATGGTGAAAATGATCGTCTAAGGTATGGTTTGGCATCCATGCAAGGGTGGCGTGCATCCATGGAAGATGCTGTGAGTACTTTATCTTCTATTTCTATTTCAATGGATTTCATATTGGTATAGATACTTGTTGGGGTTATATGGTCAATTCTAAGTTTTTCCAATACTGAAGGTTTGCCGTTAGTTATTGATTTTCCAACTCTTTTCTTCCTTTAGCATGCTGCATTTCCTGATTTGGATGCTTCCACTTCATTCTTTGGTGTTTATGATGGCCATGGAGGTAAGAATTAAAAGGTTCAGGTATTTGTAGGTTCTATAGATGATTATTTTTACTTGGTGTTGAGTGGTGCTTGAGGAACATTATAAGTTGGGTTTTTATAGTGTCAGAGTCGTTGAGTGAAAATTTTCTTTTAATAGAAATAATACAAGGGTTTGCCTATATTTATAATATTGTCTCAGATAGGGGCCCTTCTCAATATTGAATCTTAAAGTTTTCCCGTCAGTTGAATACTAGTAGTTTTATTTTGTTGTGCAAGCCTATTTTTTTGAATCATAAGTGATCATGTAGAATTTGCATATTATGTGACCTTGAGTTGCAACTGGCATTTGTAACTACTCATTGCAGGGAAGGTAGTTGCAAAATTTTGTGCCAAGTTTCTTCATCAACAAGTTCTCAAGCATGAAGCTTATGTGGCTGGAGATATAGGAACTTCCGTGCAGAGAGCTTTTTTCAGGTTATTTAATTTATTTATTTAGGCATTAACCCCCATTTATCTTTTTTCGTTGAATATTACAGATTATTTATATCAGTAGGTATGCGTATAAAATGGGTCAGCATTGTGAGATCTGGATTCATTGTGGAATATTAGGGCAAAAATGAAAACAGAGTTCTTAGCAATTCATGTTGCTACCTTTATCCCATCTTTGATGGTAAAAACTTGCCTATGGTCGTTATTTAATTTGTTTTCAGTAGTTTATTTTGCTTTTGCAGAATGGATGACATGATGCGGGGACAAAGAGGTTGGAGAGAATTAGCTGTACTGGGGGACAAAATAAATAAGTTTACAGGCATGATAGAAGGGTTGATATGGTCTCCGAGGAGTGGTGATGGTAATGACCCACCCGATGATTGGGCTTTTGAGGAGGTATAAACTGGAAAAGTGAAACCTAGTTAAAATTATTTAGCAGATGATAGATGGTGATGTGCTTTATAATTGGGTGTAAGTTCTTCTGGTAAATTGTAGTTTGTCCTCAACAAGTGAACACATTTCTTTTGCTCTTGTTGTCAAGGAATTGTTAATGAAATCTATTAATCATGGGCGTCAAGTGTTTCTCTTTAGTTTTCTTTTAACACAAAATAGAAATTTGATGATCATTTTATAGAGCAAATATTTATGTTAATGTTATAATCAGGGCCCTCACTCTGATTTTGCTGGACCAACTTCTGGAAGCACTGCCTGTGTTGCAATTATTAGAAGCAATCAACTGATTGTTGCAAATGCTGGTGATTCCCGTTGTGTGATATCTAGAAAGGGACAGGTAATTTTTATTGAGTGGTAACATTTTCGTTGTATATTGGTCCAGATTACTTGAAATTAGGTTCTTCCATTTCATATTATATTAAATGGAAACAGAAAGAGTGTTTTTGCTTTTGTGCTTGTATGGTTTTTACTATTGTTCAGTTTTGATTAATAATGACCAAACAACCGAACATGGCCATGCTACTTAGATTTATGGACATAGGTACTTCTTTTTCAAGGTTCAGAATGAACATTTCATTTACAGTTTTCAGTATAATTTCTATTATTCAGGCATATAACCTCTCAAGAGATCACAAACCTGATCTTGAAGCCGAGAAAGAAAGGATATTGAAAGCAGGTGGATTCATACATGGAGGACGAGTGAATGGTAGTTTGAATCTTGCAAGGGCTATAGGTAGTTTTCCTTCATGATTAATTCCTAGACCACAAATTGTCTATGTTTACAACAAATATCTGATCACATTATCTGTTACTTGAGATGGTGCTTTTGCTCCAGGCCTTGAAAATTTAGCTGGGAAAGTTTCAATGGTTTAATGTGTTTTTCTATTAATTCCAGGTGACATGGAATTTAAGCAGAACAAATTCTTGCCTGCTGAAAAGCAAATTGTTACTGCCAATCCAGATATAAACACTGTATGTACATTCTCCTATGTCAAATATTTACTCCTATCTCTGAATTGTATCCTTATACGGTCCTTGCCACCATTTTTTTTTTTGTAATAAATCACTTGATAAGAGAGAAAGGAAGAGGAAAAAAACTAAAACATAGTTATTCGGGTTCAATTTTCTTTTACTTGTTCTAACTTCATCTTTTTTTCCCTAGAAACTCTTTAGTTTTACTTTCAGTTACTAATATCACTCATATCTGGTTCTCTTTTAGGTTGAGTTGTGTGATGATGATGATTTCATTGTGTTGGCATGCGACGGAATCTGGTATGTACCTTTTTCCTTTTTACTCTTTAACAATAAAGGTTGAAGATTTTTGTTTGTGCTGGTTGATTTTCATCTCCCAACATTAACAAAATGTCCGTATAGCAAACTGTAAAGAATCAATGAAAATGAAGCTAAGCTTCTAGCTGGTGGTTTATTGTTTTCAGGGATTGCATGTCAAGCCAGCAGTTAGTGGACTTTATTCATGAACAACTAAACTCGGTGAGTTAATGATATAGACAAGCTTGATCTGTATTCAGTGGCTCGTAAATATGCACGACAATTGAGAATGAACTCCATTTTAAAATTTGAATCCGTGCAGGAAAGCAAGCTATCTGTTGTGTGTGAGAGAGTCCTCGATAGGTGCTTGGCACCATCGACAGTAGGTGGCGAGGGATGTGACAATATGACCATGATCATTGTACTGTTCAAGAAACCAATTCAGTCTTCTCCATCTGCTAGTGAACAATACTCAAAATCTATATCTAATGACACTAATCCGAAGCTGGAGGATACTGAATCAAAGTAGTCTCCTCAACATTCTGGTACCTCAGACAGCACAGTTTTTAATTCACAGGATAGCCTGTAATACCATACCAGAATCCAATTTCTGCACGAAAATTCAGTCTGAAAACATTTGTACTTGTAGATGGTTTTGGCACAAAAAGATTGAATGAAATGTTTAGAGACTTCATTGGCTATGTTGATGTGTTTTTAACATTTTGACAGAACCAGAACGTTAGAACTTGATAACATGTACAGTATATTAACGAGGTATTATTCTATTCCAAATGCATGTAGCATAACAAATCTTATATTGTCTGTTAATTCAATCGTTCAATATATATTTGACTAATTTCACCATAAATCAAATTTTCTATGCATTCTATTTCGAATTTAGATGGAAAAATTAATAATCTTCCGCTCTGAAAATTCCCAGTAATATGTTATTGTCAAATAAAACGCCCTTATTAGAAGAATAATAGTTATAAATTGTTGGATTTTAATTCAATATATGAGTCATATTTGTAAATAATTGTGTGTTGTATACTATTATAAAAATTAGTTCAATTAGAGTGATCAAATAAGGCTCATGAGGTTTGGTCTTTTAATGTAGATAGATCAAAATCATATTTTTAATTAGAGAACTTATTCTCTAAAATAGTATGTTTCCGCTTTTAGACTCGGAAGACTAAGAACTGCAAGGTTCAAGAATCTTATATATCAGTATGCATGCATTAAAATATGTTTTCGCTTCTAATATCTCTCTTAACAATCTAACATGAACGATTTTGTTTTTGATGAATATTTTGATTATTTAAAGAATTATCTAACATAAATGTTGTAGTATCATAAAATATAAGTATTTTGATTAAGATTCTTTTTCTTTTTATTAAGATATTCTAGTATCAAAATAAGCATGTCACTTAATGTATTAGAACTAATTTTTGAAGTTTTTGTTTTGAACATAGCAAATTTAGAAGTTAATCTTTTTATATAAAGGAAAATCTTTGGTCTTCTGAAAATAATTGTATAAACAACACAGATTAATGAATTGGCTTTCTGTATGTTTTTATATTAAACCAGTCCCTTAAACTTTTACATAAACAAGGATTATAGCAACAGCTATGAAACCTCTGTTTTTTATTGTTGCCGTTGGATTCTTAGTGATTGCTTTTCTAGATGGTACTCATTTGATTCTATGCGTTAAGATCAGCAGTTCTCTCTTTCTTTTTTGATATTAGAGGAATGTACTTTGAATGATTAAAATTGCTTCTCAAATGTTCATAATGCGTACTCATTTTACCTTTTGAGGTTTGATTTTGCATAAGCGAATTATTTTCTTTAGCATTCATCTATGTTCAAGTTCTGAGATGTACATGATTGAAGTGAGATTTGCAAAATGTGCATAGGTCAAGTGAAATTTGAGAGTGTAAATATTAAAAAAAAAGGTGTATTTATTGTAATTGAAGGGCTAGATCCTTGATGCATACGTTTTTGAACCGTTTGTTTTGAATGGTTTCTATGTTGTATTAGGAATTAATGAGTCGTTTGGAATGAACTTTTGAGGAGTTCGGCTTATATATTTTTTTATGAATGATTGAGACTGTATATTCGTTATAGCGTAATGACTATTACTAACTCCATGCGTCAAGTTTCATTTGAATCGTTTCATTGCTCTAAAGAGGCTAAAAAAATAAGTAATGGCTTGCAGAAGAAACTTCAAACTTAACATCTGCAGAAATTTGATCAAAAAAATGGGAAACTTGTGTCTGATTGTTGCAATACTCACAAATTCATTATTCATGCTTGCTTTCCTAGATGGTTGGTTGTCGGTAAGTTTTCCATCCTATTCATACCTTTGCAGTTACATAATACAAATATAACTTTCTCGTATAATCTTCACAAAATGCCAATGTGTTTTATATGTATGCAGGAACGAATGCAAAACAATGTTCAACAAAAGATATTACAGTTACACAAGCCCCTGTAGGTCGCAGACACCCATTTATGGAGTGCGGATATCAAATTTGTGTGTGCCAGGATGTTCTATTGCCAATATTCATCTAAGCTGTGGCTGGTTCAGCTCTGCAAACCTCATTAACCCAATATTATTTCGGAGGGTCCCCTACAATGACTGCCTTCTCAATAATGCAGCACCATTGCTAGCTGGCCACACCATATCTTTTGAATACACCACCACCTACATGCATCCTCTTTCAGTTTCCATGGCTACAGTTCTATGTAAATCAATGCTTGGATCTAGGGATTGGTTAGGTGGGTTATGAGAATTAGAACATTCATGTGAGCTAATTTGCGATGGAAATAAAATAAAAGGGGGCAATGGAATCTAATCATTGGCCTCAAATATTACCATATTCATGTGTACTCAATTGTCAAATCTTTTGTTTACAATTAAAACTGAGACTGAGACATGCAATCAGAAAGCAATGGATAATATAAAGATGATTGGCAACGAGCACGAATACTGCCAGAGGAATTTTGGGCAAAGATGAATGACGATGATCATTGTGTATGTAAATTTACACCTTCAAAGCCACTTGATCTTGCCATGAAATTTTCTTCTTCCCAACCTTTTTCTCAGTGATCACTTGATTCTTGTGCTTCTCCACTCTCAAAGGATTCAAAATGACCTCTCCTTTCCTTTCCCTGTTCCAGTCTTCATCTCCCTACAACACAATAAAGTTTAGATATCAAAACAAACACAGCAACGATAAATGCAACTAAAATTTGTTTCAATTCTGGGTTCCAATTTGATTACCAACATCGGGTCTGAAATTCGAACAGGAGATGGGTTTTTCAGTGAAGCTCTACTAGTGCCAGAATTCCCACTTTTGACAAGCAATTTGCTTTGTGCAGATGAATTTTGCAGTCCAAGATTACTTTGTTTAGCATCAAGTTCTTGAGATTGCATCTTCAAATATTTATGCCTTCTTCTCAAGAAACTACAGTTTGAAAAGAAACGCAATATCAAGGTATTTAAATTTATCTACGTTTGATACATTTAAAACTGTGAATATAAAGCAAATTTGAGGAAACGAAGATCATACCTGACTTCAGCAAAAAGTATTTCCCTCTTCTGTTTCGCTGTCCGCAACTTTTGTTTCCTGACAACAAATTCCTATACAACATTTCCATGAAATCAAATGAGAGAGAAACTAATCACAATTAAATTAAAACCAACGTAAGTAAATACCTAATAAACTTTAAAGCCCTAAATCTGAGGAATTCAGCATTAGTAAAATTTTGAACTTGTGAACTGCAACCTCATTCCTTTAGACCAAAAGCCTGACGACTGAAATATTAATTCAAATCCTATTTTCTTGCCCCCGATCTACTTGGGGGCAAATAAAAGGCAAAAGCAACCATCAAAACTGATAGCACGATGTAACTGTAATTTTCATTAAACCCTTACAAAATCATTAAAAAGCATGACAAAAGAAACCAAAATAAATCCATAGAAATAAACAGATTGAATGAAGACTAACCTTTTGCACATCCAAGTAATCCTCAAGTAATCTTTGTTGTTTGAGCCTAACACTATCTTCCTCTTCAAAAATCTGTGATGGTCTCGAATTCACAGGCAGCCTTTTCATTTTATTCACAAAGATTGGAACTTTAAGGGTACAAGTTGAAATTGTGCAAAATTAACACAACCCTGGATCGAAACTTCTTGATAAACACAAAATTACAATTGCAAAAACAAAACTTAAAGGCAACGCAAAACCCAACTCGAAGGAGATAAGGTTTGAGATGAGACTTTTGAAAAGAGAAAACAAAAGGCAAATTTGTAGAGAGGGAAGCTTCTTTGCATGTGTAGTAGTTTCCCCCAAACTGAGAAACCAAAAGGCCCATGAAGAGGCGAAAGAGAATCGTATAGAATGAGAAATCGAAGATGGGAATCGAAAAGGGTATATATGGAAACATATCTATTGTTGTTGTTGCTATGGAGAGAGAGCTGTGGTTGGAGGACAATTGAAGACATTCTTTCTTTTCTATGTTTTTCTTTTTGTTTTTCTCTTCTACGAAAATTGTGTGTCCAGCTGGGCTATTGGAGGATTTGGTAGATAGATACAGATGGTGCAGGAAAGGCAGGAGATAAATGGCTACTGTTTCTTCATCATCCATTTGCAGTTTTTGCTATCGAACTTTACCACACCTGCCTTAAAATGGGGGTCTTACGTTAGGCAACAAGAGAGTGTTAAATTACCAAAATGCCCTTCCGTGTTTTGGGACTTTTACGTTGGCAGGTTTGTCAATTTTGTGCAATTATTCTTGTTTTTATTCATAATTACACCGTAAATAAAGCGAGTCTGAGGAATAATTAACAGTAATAATCTTTAAATACCCATCGAGTTACTTTAAAGAGAGAAAATACAAGGTACAGCAAATGCGCAATGGACTCACTGTGTCATATTATGTAGAGATTACAGAGGAAACGGGCCTAAATATTCACAGGGTCTTATTTGCCAATTGAGCGTCTAAGAACCCAGTAGGCTGAATACGCTGTGGTACGGGCAAATTCTGATTTGTAGAGGCAATTCACTGCATGTGTACAAAACAGTTGCCACAAAGTTCGAAAACAAGGCATTGCCATCACCAAAAGCATTGGGAATCAGCCTGGTAGGAGGATAGAACCCATCAGCTTGATCTTCGGCAATATGATTTCAATTACTATTTACAAGGCAACTTGATGGGGAAGAGAACCTAAGTCACTTTTGAGACAAAGATCATCAGCAAAAGTTAGAACCAGTGACCATATGAGATACCTCATATTTATCAAGATTGATTTGGAAGCTGTGCAAATGTTCCGAGGTTGGGGCTGCAGCCTCTGACCATCATCTTCTTCTAGACTGCATAAGCAGAGTCAGGATTTCCTGATATGCTGTAACCTTGAATAAGTGCATTAAATGTGAACACAATAGTTTCCAGACCCATTTGTTGCAGTTCTGCATACAATTTCCCCGCTTCCTCCACCATTCCAGCTCTCACAAAATTGAGTATCAAGGAATTGTAAGCGTAAAGATCAGGACTAATGCCTCTATTTGGCATTTCATAAAAAAGCGAGAGAGCTTCTGCAAGCTGTCCTCATCTTCCAAGCCCATTGATGATGAAGTTGTAAGACATTGACTCAGTATCAAGGACATTTAGCTTTAGTTCCTGAAAGTAATACAGAGCATCATCGGCCACTCTGCCCACCATGCAGAGGCAATCAACGAGAATGGAGTAGGACTTCAAGTCTGGTCTAATTCCATCTTTGATCATCTGTTTAAACAACTCACCAGCTGTTTCAAAGTCACCTTTTTTCCCAAATCCATTGACGAGAATATTGTACATTGCAAAATTGCGCTTGCGTCCATATTCTACCATTTCCTCAAAGAGCTGTTTTGCATCTTCCAGTCTTCCAGAGTTTGAAAGTCCATCTATCAGCGTGCCATACGTACATGGACCGGGAGAGAAGTCACCACTAATGAGATCATAGTATAAATCCATAGCTTTATCCACATTATTAGATTTCACAAGACCGAAGATAATATTGTGAGTCATGGTGTTAGGCTTGCATCCACTTGAAGGCATCTCTTCATAAAGTATGTAATAATTGATCCTACCAGACCAGACTTCCCATAAGAATCAAGTAACAAATTGTAGGTGGAAACATTGGAACTCAGCCAGCATTCTTCATCACCGAGAAAAGACGCAACGCCATTTTGGTGGCTGGACTTCAAGAAGCCCATTAATTAAGTAATTATATGTTTCTACTGTCAACTTAACTCCCAGATTTTCAGTGAACTTCACAAATAAATCTTTAGCGGCAAGGGATTTCATCTGCCTACACAAAACTTTAATTACAGAAGCCAGAACAGAATCGTCGTGACAAATCCTACCAAAAGCTTTCAGCAAATAAAATTGCTTTGTCTGTGCCAGCTTCAGCCAAGATCGCTTCCATCATATCTTCCCAAAAATGCCTTTCACTACGAGATTTGACCCGATGAATAGAACACTTGGCAATCTTGAAAGCAACCTCAATCTGCCCATCCTTTACAACACCGGGAAGAAGGGTACACAATGTTATAAAATCAGGGTAAATCCATTTCCTCATCTGATCGAAGAACCAGATTGCATCTTTAACTCTTTATTCTTTTACTAAGCCAAAAATTATAGTGTTGTAAGTCAGAACATCAGGACTACAATTCATTGTCGTCATTTCATAAAGCATCTTGCAGAGGCAGTCCAGGAGTGTGTTGAAAGTTACTTTGTTTTGAAAGCACCCATGATCCGTCATACCCTCAAACCATTCAACAGCTTTTTGGACTTGACCCTCTTTCCCTGGTCCAGTAAGTATAGTATTGTATGTCAAACTGTAGGAACAAGCTTCATGAACTTCAATCTGCAAAACATTTCCCATGCCTCATCCACTCTGTCAGCCTTGTAAAGTGTATCAATCAAAGAGTTAATCATCCACAAATCAAAACGTTTTAAGTATGAAGATTTGGCAAGACCCCCTCCTTTCACATAAGATCCAACATCCCAAATGCTTCATCAACATTCCCAACTTTGCCTAAAGCTTCAACTAGTATGGTGTAAGAAACCACATCTGGGGCATAACCATCACCTTCCATTTGACACTAAAATTCATTCACTAAGTCGCCGCAATCACTGATTTTTTCCAACAAATTAATGTATGTTACTCTATCAAGTTTATGATTGCCGGCCTTCATCTTCAGGAAAATTTCCTTCACCCGATCAAGTCTTCCGGCATAACAAAAAGCATCAATGAGAACAGTACAAGTAATAACATCAGGCCCAAACAACTCTTCATCCATTCTCTTCAAGATCCCATATGCCTCATCAATTTTCCCAGCCCTCCCAAGTATCCTAATGCATATAGTGAATGTGTAGACATTTGGTCTTAAACCCAACCTCTCCATCTCTTCTAGCAAATACGTAACTGTGTCAATATTCCTTCTCTTTCCCCGATAAGTGCAGAATACATCTTCAGTCTGGGCTTAAGACCTTCTGAGACCATCCTTGTGTACACTGCCAAAGCCTCCCTATATAATCCAGAGTGAAGTATCAAATGGATCAACCCATTGTATAAATAGGCATTTAAAACAAACCCAGCTTCCCTCATCTTTTCCGGTGCAAAAGGGGCTGTTCGAAAACCACCGTTTAGGCGAAGAGCCTTAAATATTATCCGATAAGCACTCCAATCCCCATTTATTATTTGTTTTTGCATCAAATCAAACACAGTCACCATAGCAGTAACCCCCCCATGAGCCCTCAAAACTTCGAGCGTGTAATTGCACGTTTCAGTAGTGTGAACAACGTAGGATAACTCAGCCACAGACTTAAAACAAGAAAAAGCATAATTCAGGTCCGAAAATGACCTTAAAATACTAACTTCCTCAGAAGTTAAGCCATTTCTTCCCTTCACCACCACCACCTCATCTGAATTTTTCATCTCATACTCACAAAAACCCACATTTATTTTTTTTTCCAGAGTTTCTTCCAATTTACCATAGGAAAAGACGACAAAACCTTCATATTTCCAACTTCTGAACCTCCTAATGAACTATTATCACAGTTTGAAGCCTTTCTACAGTAAGTGAAACAAAGCTATAACCGATTTTACAGCAGCAAGCACCTGAAGAGTCTAGTACTAATAAAGCCATGAAGAAGTAATTATCAAACAATCAATGAACTTAAGCAACTATATTTTATTTGCAAAGGGAGGATTGATTTTATGCAGGTTCGTCGTTCGTTGAATTGCTCCTTAGATGATGATAGTGTAGCAGGGAAACTGATAGATGGACATTTATGTACCTAACATTAAATCTTTGATGCTCCGGAACAAAGACAAGATTTTGCTGTAGCAAGAAGCTGTTAGACGTCTGTGTCTCAAAAGGTTTATCAGTTTATACTCCACGGCTACAAGGTGGCGTGTACTAGTGGTTTAACGTGTTTTTGGATTTTGACATTTTCATATAGGATATTTTTGTCCTCTAAATTATCATTCAAGAAGGCAAAGTCACAGTGCTTTCATAAAGTTGTATGCATCATACTCTGAGCCTGACCTGTTACCAGTTGCAAGATTGACGTTAGTACTACTTTTTTTATTTTTAAAAGAAAAAATGAAAATTGAAGAGTAACTAGGACACGTCAGCATGAGCAAATGTAGGACGCCTGTGGAATCCCAAAACAGAACGGTTAACCTAATTGCTGGCTTAAACACTCTTCGTATCCCTCAAAGCCCTAGTCAAAGACAAGTTTTTCCTTCCTTTTCTTCTCCATTCTGTTTCGAAAACTCAACTTTTCTCCCCTTTGCACTTAATTTTTGTCGCTGAATTACTTATTGCATACAGAGATTCAAAAAGCTGAGAACAGCAATGGAAGAAAGTATTACAAAAGAAAGCAAAGTCATACCGGACTCTGTTATGGATGCAGTGAAGAAAACAGTATACAACGTAGAACAAGTGAAGACGCATTTGCGTGAACTCTTGTCTCTATCTGACCCAGATGTGCTCGGTGAAATGCCGCCGCTGGAACGGGCTCAGTCGCTGTTTTTGGTCGCTAAAGCCACCACAACTCTCTATACATGTAATTTCATAGCCTACTGTTGAAAACTTTATCCTTTTTTTAGTAAATTTTGGTTTGTAATGTCTTTATTTTGTAATTGTGCTGGAGTCTTAGTTACAATTTTCTGCATTGCAGTGAGGTTGAGGTGCAGCGGAGTTCACCCAGATGACCATCCCGTTAAAACCGAGCTTGTAGATGCTCTAACTCTTTATATAAATCTTATTTTGTGTTTGGATAGTGATAGTTCTTATTTCAGATTTTATTTTGTAAGTTCAGATTTGGGTTAATGAATGCTGTACATATGTCTATAATTTATAAATTGATTGTATGGGTATCTCTAGTTGAAGGTTTTCTTGGTTTATTAGCCATTGATTAAAAAGCTTAAACTGATCATTTGGATATTTTAGCTCTAGGGATTTCTTGTTCAGTCTTTCCTCATCTATGTCTGATTACTGTGCATGTAGGAGAGATTAAGTTTGTTTCAGGACAAACTTAGGCGGTTCATAGATTTAAGTAAAGGTACATTCTTCTATCCTTTCGGTAAATATTTTTTGTTCATTCCAATTTTAATTTCAGCTCTGAAAACGTGTGACTTTTATGCATAATCTGAGAATGATGGTATTTTGTTTTACTAATATGCTTTGAGATTCAAGTGGATTGAAAAATTATTCGTTTTCATCACCAAAATTTGGATGTCTGGCTTGACTATTGATCCTTTAAGTTCCAATGTCAACGATGCTTGATTGATTTTGTTCTTGAAGCACCTTTGCGGCCTTCAACCACCTTAAATTATCAGGCAGCAACCCGTTTCATTGAGCATTCTTTGCCTGACCTGACCCCAGGTATATCATTAAACGCTTTTTTGTTGTGGCATGACTCACTTTCCCATTTTGATTATTGCTACTTAATTGTTCATCTCGAGCAGCACAGAGACTTAGCATGAAGAATATCAGTAGAGGAGAGGGGCCAAGAATGAAATATATAGAAACAAGTGTCCACAAGAAGAGGAAATACCAATCATCCAAAAAGAAGTCTGTCGAAACTGCTGCCAAGGAATTTCTTGAAAAAGCATCTCGAGAGCTTTTCAGTGATAATGAAGGTGGTATCAAGGGACCTCTAAAAGTTGATCCTTCGAATGAGGATGGACAGCCTATGAGCTGATCCCCCTTTATGCCATGGTAGAAGCTATTTGGTGTTTTAATCCGTGTGAAGGTTTCATTGTATTTTCATGTTCTCAATTGCTATGTGTTTATAAAGCTGTTTTTACCTTTTAATCCCTAGGAAATGGTTATGAACGGATAATTATTCTTCATGTTTTCAGTTTCTATTTGTTTACAATGCTAAATTTGCGTTTTAGTGTCTGGATACCCGGTGTCAGCATTTGTAAAGCCAGATATGGGCATAAAGCGATTATGTGATAATCTTTTAATGCCTATTTATGAATAATCTTGTATTGAAGTGCTTCTGTGCTGTAAAAGGACCATATAGGGTGAAACAATAATGAACGTGATAACCATTCTCTTCAGAAAAATGCATTGCTCCCTTATGTCGTATGACTACTTGAATTAAGTCCAATACTCATTTAATTGATTATGCTTCCTTATACCTGTTGAGTACTAGAATGGATGGGTTCGCAGGCTCCCTATGAATGTGCAAAACGGTCTCTATGAGTGAGGGCTGGGCTACATAGGCCTGAAACAGAAAAGGTTGCTGATTGGACTCCAGCAGATTAGTAAAACAACCTTCCAGATATTGTCCTTGATACTGAGAATACGAATGAACAGATTTAGTGTTTAGGTGTAGACTGGAAACAGAATTATTTATTAGTTCTGATGATAAGATTTTCTATCAGGAGTTTTTCTGAAGTATTTAGTTTTTGAGTTATCAAGCAAATTCAGTTATATCTTTTTGGTTACCGATCCTTGTAGTTAGTGAATATGAACCGCTGATGAAGAACGCCGACGAAGTGGGAAAGGAATCTGTTCCATGATGCAAGGTCGTTACGGGTGACTGGATGTTTTGGATTGGATTGGATTGAACTTGAATATAGAGTATAAGAATTAACTAATTGAACAGTGGATTATATTATGTATATTACTGTGAATCTCAGCCTGAATAACTCAAATCTATCTTGGTCTCAACTCGGAAGGAAGAAAATTTAATAGACATAAAACTATCAACTCCGGCTCCATATTTGTTCTGAAGAAAATGCTTAAGCTAAAAGCAAAATAGAATAGAAAAAGAGAATGAAATAGCTCATCCCAAGACAGATCCCAAATAACTAATCAAAATCTCTTACGGTCCAACAACTAAACTGGGCAACAATCCAATGCTAGTTTCTCTCACATCAAAACAATCCCCAAGCTAAAATACCCACAAATACCACCACCAAACTATCCTTAACGCTTGTAGCACTGCTTGTTGGAGCAACAGCCGGACCTTCAAACTCCACTGGAGAAGGAGCCGGAGAAATGCCAGTAAACCTATTCTTCCTTGGAGACATAATAACAACAATCAACTTCTGACCTTTCTCACAGTTTCCCTTGACTCCACTAATGAAATAGAATGGCCCAGATTTGTCCAGCTCCAACTTGGTGTTTCCATCCTTGTATTCTGCAACTGGGTTTGTAGTGTTGCAGTTGAGGTAGTCTTCTTTCGTCACTTGCAGCACTGAATCTTTCTTAGCATCGTATTTCCACACTGAGAAACAGAGGATATATGTTAGAGAAAATGAATCATCAAACATCAGATGATAAATAGATTAGTCTAGTAAGTGATATAAAGGTGATGTTTACCGAGAGAGTCTGATATAAATAAGAGAATTTAACTTATAAACTCTCAAAAATGTAGTCATAGACATTCTTGTTAATCCAGAGCCAACCTATATATAATCTTTTTTATGTTACCCCAAATCAGTCCATAAATATTCTTTTTAATTCGATCCAAATCCAACCTAATTTATCCAGTCCATATACACATAAACACTGCAACCCATTTTAATCCAACTCTTAATGTTCATTCTTACCATTTAGCCCAAACTCAATTTAAAGGCTCAAGTTATTCTATTAGTTAGATTATTTTTACTTGAATTAAAGATTAATTAATGTATTTTTAGCTTCTTTTGAAAGCTTTGTTTAACTTCTCCTGGAAGCCTTTGTTTTGACTTCTCTTAAAAGTTTTTGTCTAACTTCTTTTGAAAGCTTTGATAGACTTCCTTTCAAAGGCTTTGTGTTATCTATAAATAAGTTATATGTTTGTTGTAATAACAGACCTGATGAAATAAAAATTAAGCTTGTTTCAAGTTTGTACAATTAACCTTTATCCTAGATTTCTTGGTGGCTGAAATCTTGGTGGTGGTTTCCTTAGTTGGTGGCTTTGCCTTTAAACCTTAGATGTATCTTAGCTACTTTGTTTCCTTTCTCTTCACTCTATTAAGAAACTAAAATCATTCAAACCTTTTCATAAGTGGTCCAATACTCACCTTGTTACTGTTGATGGATTTGCTTCAAGGAATCCACATCAAGTTTGGTATCAGTGCTTTGGTTGGTTTAAGGTGAGTTCATCTTCTTCTCCTAAGCTGTGCTAATTGAAAAGAAGAAAATATTGTGTAGGATATTGTGTTGGTTGATTGAATGAAGTAGTGTAGGTTGACCTTTATTTGCTGAAATTGTTGAATCAACTTGAAAAGTGAAGTTGTATTGTAGTAGTTGTGAATTTAGTTTTATTAGTTTTCTGAATATTACATACTGGTTGTTTTTCTTTGGCCGAAAATTACTATTCACAAAAGTTCGTTGGAAAATTAAACTTGGCTGGAATTTAATTTTGACTGCCTAAATTAGACTCTAAATCACTTAAACAACTTTTGACACTATTTAATCTTCAGATTTCATTACTTAAGCATTTGAAGCTTAGCCAAATTCAGCCTTAGTCTAAATACATCACCAAAGCCTTAACCTAAACACCAATGTTACTATAAATACTCTCCAAGCATCTTCCAAATACAGCAGCCAAACACTACCTAAACACTTAATTTTTCCTTAATTCACAAATGTCCAATAGGAGTTCTTCCTCTTCCCCGACTTAACCATGGAAAGTTGGTCAATTAAAACTTCAAGAGGAAATAAATGACCTTAAAAATTCACTGAACCTGGTAGTACAAATCCTTCAAGAGCAAGCTACCCAAATCCGACAAAATTGCCATCCCCAAACACAAACCAATCAAACACAAACCCAAGCACATACTTCTCGACCCTATGAACTGCGCCCTAGACATTCAAGGCAGCCCCCATTACCTAGAGATTATGAAGAGGATGTAGATTCCTCTAGTGGGTCTAGTGATACTAGTTTTGTAAGAAGAAGAAGGAGGAATTGTGATGATGATAGGGATTTAAAAATTAATATTCCAAAATTTGAAGAAAGTTTGAATCCGAATGATTTTATTGATTGACTGTATGCTATTGAACGAGTTTTTGAATACAAAAGGTATTTCGATCAACAGAAATGCAAACTAGCTGCCCTTCGTTTCAAGAACTATGCTTCTCTTTGGTGGAAAAATGTCAAAAAGCAAAGAGATAGAGAAGAAAAAGATCGAGTTCGTTCTTGGGAGAAATTGAAAAAACTTATCTAGAGAAGGTTCT
>JAWDEX010152715.1:0-21690 GCA_035221805.1 Trichilia hirta | reverse complement strand
TGGTTAAAAATTTTGATTAACAAAAAAGGCTAAGACGACATAATATTTTTAATATTCTTCCTTCTCTTACTTCACATTTTTCAAAAACTAAGATAGTAGAATATTTTTAATATTCTCCCTTCTCTTAGTAAAATTGTAAAAAGGAAAAAGAATAAAATAAAATAAAAAAAAGGAAAAAGAGGAAGAAAAATTAACTAAGAGGACGGGATATTTTTAATATTCTCTATTCTCTTAGTTAAATATTTTTTATCTAACAAAAAAAGTTAAGACAGCGAAATATTTTTAATATTCTCCCTTCTCTTAACTTAAAATTTTTGAAAAATTAAGATGGTGGAATATTTTTAATATTCTTCCTTCTCTTAGTAAAAATTATTAATAACGGTAAATTTAAAAAATTAAAATTCAAGATCAATATTTTTGATAACCGTTCTTACGGAAGTTGTAGGGCGCCTAACACCTTTCTTACACTTAATCAATCTCTCGGATTTAGAATCTAATATTTTTTAGGTGATCTGTTCCACCATTATTTGGATAGATGGCGACTCTATTTTTTTACGTTCAAATTTTGGACAATGTCAACACCTATATTATTAGAAGTGGATGCCTCTATAGAGAAGCAAGAAGCCTTCACCAAATGGTATGCTAATAATCATAAAGTACAACTCTACATATTGATTTCTATGAATCAGGAGTTACAAGAACAATATGAGATTAAATAATCTGCGTATAAGATACTTAGATTTCTATAAGAGTTGTATGAAAAAAAATTTTCATATTGTCGAGTATAAGATGTGTACTACCCTATTTAATATGAGACTTAGGGAAGAAATGTCACTTAATGACTATGCTATTAAGATGATTAATATTCTCGGGTATTTAAATGCATAGAACATTCAAATACCCTATATTCTAAAAATAAATTTAATTTTACAGTCACTCCCATCCAATTTTAAAAATTTTATTACTAATTTTAACTTGAACAGAATTGAACATACTCTTTCTGAGTTATTCAATAACCTTTATAAGTATTACAAGAAAAATACTACGAATAAGGGACATTAAGATGTCTATATAATCACTATTAGTAGAACTGATAAAAGACCACAACACTCATCTTAAGGTTCAAAAATTAGACCTAAGAAAAAGAAAGCCAAAAAGGCTTTATTTCTTAAACAATCTAAAATAAAATAATTCAAAGAAAAGTATTTTCACTACAGGATGGAAAGACATTGAAAGAGAAATTATTCTTAATATCTAGATAGTCTTAAGAAAATGAAGATAAGTATTTATAGCAATTTTGTGATTAAATATAAATTAAGTGTTAATTCAGATATTCATTCATAGATACTCGACTCAGTTGCTACTTCTCATTTCTGTTTGTCATTGCAGGTATTATAGAGTAGTTTTGCACTATCAAATAATAGGGTCGCTTTGAGAATGGCAAATAAAGCAATAATTATTGTCACTCATGTAGACTCGTGTAGACTATAATTGTTATCTGGACATATTTTAAAATTAGAGAATATTTTATATTTTACTTTTGTTATACGAAATATTATTTTTGTATCTGTACTTTGTAATAATCGTTATTTTGTACAGTTTAATAAAAATAAATATATATTATATTTTAAAAATATATATGTTGACAAAATAATTAATGTAAATAATTTGTATGTCTTTTAAATAAATAATAGTTATTTAATTTCTTCTATTACGAATAAAAAAATTTAAAATAAAATCAATCATAAATTTTTGTATAAAAATTATCATATTAAATCTTATAGGTAAATTTGTATAAAATTTGTTATTTATTTGCTTTTTGGTTCTTGGGGGGCCTGCACTAATATTTTGTCTGACAAGCGTCTTTCCTTGAAAATAGATATGTTTACGACTTTACCCCTCTATAACATGAGTGATCAAAATTGTTCTTTATAAATATAATTAAAAAATGATTATATTATTAATGGTGAGATTTTCTCCACACAAATAATATTTTAATATAAATTTCTAAATCAAGTTTGGAATACCTTCAAAAATTTTGCCATTCGATGTCCTTGGCTTCATTTGTTGTTATTATGTGATATTTTAAAGTTATAATTTTAGTAAAATAAAATTTTTATATATTAAATATAAATTTTAAATTTTGTAGTAATTTATTTTTTATAAATTATTATAAAAACAATATAAGAGATACAAATATTTTCTACAAATTTTTGTATATACACTAATATGGTATGATTGCAATTTTCTTCAAAATTTTAATTTGTTTTATCATTTGAAACGTTTTTGCTTTGGTCCCTCTATACTTTTAATATTTATATATTGACATCCTTAGATTGTTAAAGACTGTTTCGCCATTGTATGATTGCATTAGTTGTGATCCAGTACAGGTCATTTATTTTTAATAATTGCACTGATTATTTATTTTTATGAATCAATAATAATATGCTATATTAGTTTGTACACAATATTTGTATCTCTAATACTACTGTGACCCGTAATATTTAAAATATTATGGAGCTAAAATTTATTTTTTAATAATTTTTTTCATATAAATTTTAAACATTTGAATGTCAAAACATAGCTTTTAATGTGGCAGTTTTTGCTAAAAAATTAGAAAATGTTTTTGCAGAGATTATTCAAATTCATTAAATATAAATATATAAAATTTTATTAAAAATTAATATTACTTATAAATTTTTGTAAAAATAAAAGACACCATGACTTTAATAAACTTTTTTTTAATGTTACATATTATAATTTACAATTTATCTATACGATATTAAGCAACAATTACTATAAGCGAAAATTTTAGTAGTATAATTAAAATTTTATTATGAAAGTTTACATTTCCATTATGTATAAATTTTATTCTAATAATAAAAATAATTTATCTACATATTTATTTATTTATAAAATGAAAAATCACGTTTAAAATGAGTGAACAAATCTCATCCCATCTTTTGAAAAAAAAAAAAAAAAAAAATGATGGTGAAAGCAGAGTATGGAAAATTCGAAATTTATAGGCCAGAAGTCTACTCCTTACTTAAAAGTTAAGTTTTTGTTGACCTATTGATGGATGCAAGGCATAAAAAATATTCCACTAGGGATTCGGGATCGTCGTTCGTCAAGCCCACGAGTTTCAACACTGGAAGGACAAGCGGCCAAGCAGTGAAGCTGATGTAACGGGCAAATGGGACCCAACTCAAAGCAAGAACATTTTTTCTTAAATAGTTCAAATTTTAGGTTAAATATTTTAAAATATAAAATAATAAAATATTAATAAATAATATAAAATCTCTTTATACAAATTAATTAATGGGATAATATTATATAATTGCTAACTATCTTATATTTTTATAAAAATAAAAAATTATACAAAATATGTTACATCATATAGCACTACAATATAATATATATGTAAAATTTGCATTTTTAGTATTATTACACGTCAATATTTTGTAAGAAAACGCTTGAGATTGAGAAATATTTTTATTTTACTATATAAAAATTAAAATTTTAATTTTATAAAATTGAATATAAATAAACATTAAAAAACTTATCCTTCTAAAAATTTACTAAAAATTGAGAGCATGCCACTTGCATCCAAAACGGGTTGGGTTCTATGAATAATATATGCGTAACACTCGATTCCAGTCAATTTCGATGACTGAAACATGAGGTTATTTTATTCGGGAATTTATTGTTTGAATTGACTAATATTTTAGAATTTCTTTTTGTATTTTGGTAAATTGCAATTTTATTTTTTTATTTAAGATAAAATTAAATAAGAGAGAAATGGGATCTTATTTGATGACATTCGTGAAGACGATTTATACCTGATAGACCCCATTGAGTGCCCATCGATGATCAACTAGATATTTTCAGACATTACCCATGTTATGTTCTATACTTATAAAAATAGATGAAAATTCAAAGGATCGCATGGAACATTGACACTTGCCACTTCATATAGGGGTCCATTATTATTTGGAATCATGTCATAAGCTCAAAAAAAATAAAAATAAAAAAAAAGGAACTTGTAAAATATGGACCATAATGAATGATTCTATTTAAACAATTAATGTATCATGGAATAATACCATGATATTCCATTCCCGTATATGGGAAATAATTTCAAATGGAAAAGGAGGTGAAGTAGCAAGAGAATTTTTGGTTCATTAAAGGCCCACAAAAAGTTTAAACTAATCTAACTTATTAGTTTGTTCGAGCTAAGATAACATTTTTATTTGAATTTTTTTTTAAATCTTTTATCTTTATGATAATATTAATTTATATGCTGGACTTGTCTTTGCTCAGCAAAATTTGACTGAACATTAAAGTACACTCACTGTTCACTGCAATGATTCATGAATCTTGATACTTGGGTTGCTTTCTTTCGCATCCGCCGTCTCTGTTGAAATTTCTTACCGAATTATAAATAGTAAGCAAGATGTTATGCTTCTTACAATGACCCCCACGTGCAGAGTTTAAACAAGAAATAATATTTGTTGAAAATCGGATTTACGTAAGATTTCTACTTGATGTAACCGATAAAATTGTCTTCAAATGAAATGCATTGTTGAAAAGTAATCTTGGAAATATATGTCTGCTAAGCCGTCGGCGTCTTATTAGTTGTTCCAATCTTTTAATTATTTTCCCTCTGTCACTGAGTGTGCTCATCAGCACGATATATTTCCCATCTTCCATGCAACTTCACCAGGTGCTAAACAAGGATATTATTTTAATTTTCAGGAAAAAAGGAATTTTGAATTAGAGGAGTCATGTATAACTTTTGAACTTTGATTATTATAGCTAGAAAAATATCAGTAATAATTACGTATAAATATGTAAAAAAGTATTAGGTAACGACGTATACACCTGTAAAATAAGAATTTTATGTAATTTAACAGCGTGGAGTAAGATAAATTTTAATAATAAAAGTATAATTACAATAATAAATATTTAATTAAGAATTTGATTGGGAGTACTAATTAGCACCTGCAAAATATTAATAGATTCGTTTAATATTTTTTTGAAAAATATTTATAAAATTGAATTAGTATTTTTTAATAATTTTTCATATCAAGTATTTTCATAAATTAGTATTCATAGTGTTTAAGCAGGTGACACTTGTAAAAATTATTTTTTTATAATTATTAAAATAAAAAATGTGAACTCCATTCCTTAAACTTAGCGATAATATAATTATTTTATATTATATTCACGTGTATGTATCTGTATAATTAAATAGGTAGTTGAAATTATATTAAAGCCAAATATGCTAGAAGGATCACTTCTCTTCTTTCTCTTTTGTTTTTTTACTCTTCTTTTCTCTCTTCCCCTCCATCTCTCCTCCTCTCTTTTCCGAAGATCTCAGTTCACTCTCTTTCCCAAATTCCTCTCTATTTCTTTGGTATTTTACTTAAACCAATACAAATTCATCACTCTTAAGCTAATACAATGATTACTTTTAAGGATTTAGTAAGAAATCAATAAAGAGATAAATTAGGGTTTAGAGCTAAAATTAAGGCTTCTACAAATTAATACAAATTACAATTTTTTAAACCTCTACGAGTCATTGGTTATGTTTCTGAAATTTTCTAAGCATTAATTTGTTATTTGTCTGAATGTAAAAATTTAGGATTTACTGTATATTATACAATCTAAGAACTTAAAAATAGAGTTGATGATTTTAGTTAATTATATTGTTTATAGACTACACTAAGGTAAATAACGGTTGATATCTGTGAAAATAGAAATGATCTCGAGAAGATTATACGTAGACAGTAAATTGGAATTGATTTAAGTTTAACATTTAGATAATGAAGGTTTTAATGAGAAAGGCCACGTGACTTCATTGATAAAAATCAGTTAGATGGTGGTTATTAGATTTAGCCTCGATATTTATGTGTTAATTTAGAAAATTTAATTTAGTAGGTACGAGCATTCATATAGGAGGTATTAATGGCATTCAAAGTCTAAGAATTAATGTGATAATAAGCGTTGATAACCTACGAGAGGAACCCAGTCAATGAGAGAATCATTAAGGAGTACTTACCTTCCTAATTGTAAATAGACCTTTACATGTTTATATTTTTTTAAATATTTTATTTAAAAATATTTTATATATTAATTAATTATTTTATATATTATGAAAGATATTGTAATACTATTTTAAATAATAATTATACATTGACATGTGGTGTATTTGATATTTGTATGAAGCCCATGAGAGTAAATATAATTTTGATAATACTGAAATTTGTCTTATATGATTTATATCAGGTATTATATGATTGGATTTTAAGATGATCATTTATTAGTAATATGGTTAGTTGGTCTGTATTAGTATATTTACTATAGTTGTAAGGAAGTAACCTAAAGCCAGACTTATGTTGAGGTCGCCTAGGTGAGTTGTGCACTAGTGGAGCATGTATAAAGGAGTCTAAAGATATTTTTGTGATATGGAGTCGATAACTCGACTTTATTAAGTTATTTTGACTTAGTATTTGTTAGTTTTATAGTAAATCAGTATTACTTGTTTGTTATTTTTGTATTATAGTTGAAAAATAAAGAATAAAGTGCAAAGTAGTAGAATCTGTAATTAAAGCTTGCAAATTAAGCTTTTTGATCGTTCTTGAGTTTTTGGAGCATAAGTTTCTTTACAAAAGTTGAAAAAGGGTGATATTGATCTCCATGAAAATCTTAGAGAAAGTTTTTTAACTTTTATGTTGATAGTATATTTGAAAAAAGCTAACAAGGTAGTGAACAATGAGTAAGAACTATTCTAGATGCCACGGCCTTTATCTCGCTACCATGGTGCCCAGAACCTTTGCCATTCTGGGCGCCACAGCGCCCTACCTTACTGCTACAGCGCTGTCACTCATTTTTAACTTAATTTTTATGCCTTAAATTGATTTCTATAAATAGGGATCTTATTCTAAATAGAGGGGGGAGCTAATTAGTAACTAAGGAGCATTCTATTCTTTCGAGAATCATATGCCCATAATAAATTTTAACCTTTTATTTGTCATTTTAGACAAGTTATTCAGACCAATAATTTTAAGTTAAAGCCTACTTTAATTAACATAGTTCAATAAAATCAATAGAGAGGGTTACCTTATAAAGATCCTAATGTTCATCTAAATACGTTCTTAAAGATTTGTGATATTGTTAAGATGAATAGGGTTATAAAAGATACTATCACACTAAGGCTATTTCCATTTTCATTGAGAGATTGAGCTAAAGGTTTGTTTCAGTCAGTGTAATATATTAGAATAACAATGTAAGAGGAGTTAGCTCAGAAATTTTTTACAAAGTTCTTCTTAGCATTAAAGACATTGCAGTTAAAAAGAGAGAGAGCATCATTTAGATAGTTAAATTTTGAGCCATTATTCAAAGCATAAAGCGATTTAAGGATTTAATCAAAAGGTATTCACAATATGGCTATTAAAACTGACTCTAAATTTAATTATTTTATAATAAATTGAATGGACAAACAAGAACTATAGTAGATGCAGTAGCTAGAGGCACATTATTATTAAAGACAACTGAAGAAGCATAGCTATTATTGAAGAAAGTGGCATCAAATAACTATTAATAGTCAAATGAGAAAAATACTCATAAAAAGGTTATAGGGGTATATAAAGTAGATCCTACTATGGCTTTGACAGCATAAATTTCAGCTCTCACAAGCAAACATGCAGCAATAACAAGTAATGATTCTTTAGTAAATAAGGAATCAATGGTTATGGTAAGCACATCTTATTTTGAGGGCGAAGATTATCAAGAGCAAGTTCAGTCCATCGACAATGAAAATTACAACTTTCAAAGTAATAACTTACTGACACACTATCCTTTGCAGATTTAAAATTAGAAAAACTTCTCTTATAGCAATATAAGAAATGTGTTGCAACTATCTCTGAGATTCACTCAAAACTCGATAAAGAAGAAATCTTCTTTGAAGGAATTTATAGGGATGTTTATCAATGAGACTAGAAAAATATTCAAAAAGAATAAGTCTAAGATTGATTGTATTGAAACTCATTATAATAATATAGGGGCAACAATGAAGTCCTTAGAAGTGCAAATTGGTCAGTTGGCCTATGATATAAAGACTTAATCCTAGAAAAAATTTCCTAGTGACAAGGAGACAAACTTAAAGAATTATTACAAAGCTATAACATTGAGAAGTGGAAAAGAAGTTGAGATGCAGTTAAGAAAAAAAGTAGACAAATCTAGTTGATGTGAAGAAAAGGTAGAGTAGAAAAAGAGTCAAAAAAAGCAGTTGAAAAATTCGTAAGAGTTCAAAGAGGGCCTAGAATTACCTTTTCAGATAACCCACTTATAAAACCTCTATCATTGCCTTTCCCTCAATGTTTTCAAAAAAAAAAAGCTAGATATATAATTTAAAAAGTTTTTGGACATCTTCAAAAAGATTAATAGTAATATTCCATTGATGTATATTTTAGAGCAAATGTCCAACTATGAGATGTTCATGAAAGAGATGATGTCTAAAAGGCATATATTAAAAGACCATGAGAAGTTTAAGTTGTCTAAGAAGTGTAGTGCCATTCTCCAACACAAATTGCCTCAAAAGCTCAAAAATTCGAGTAGCTTGACAATTCCTTGTACAATTGGAAATTTTATATTTAAAAAAATTTTGTGTGATATTTAGGCTAGCATCAATTTGATACTATTATCGATGTATCAAAAGTTAAGATTAGGTAAGGTTTAGCCTATTACAATTTCATGATAAATGGCAGATTAATCATTATCTTTTCTAAAAGGCATAATTGAAGATGTTCTTGGAAAGGTAAATAAATTTTATTTTTGATAGATTTTGTTATTCTTGATATGGAAAAGGATTGAGAGATTCTAATTATTCTTAAATGAACATTCCTTGCTATTGAAAGAGCATTAATTGATATTTATGGTAAAAATCTCACTTTTTAGATAAATGAAGAAGAAGTTAAAATTAACATTAGCAATATGATAAAATTTTCAAGTGAAAAAGGAGCATGCAAGAGAATAGATGTGACTTCTAGTTGTGTAGATAGTGTATTTCTTGACTTTTCAATTAAGGATCCCTTGGAGTATTAGTTGAGAAATTCAAATTTTAAGGACAAACATCTACCATTAAAAGATGAGATACTAATTTGAGAAGCCAATAAAAGATAAAGTGATGAAGGATTTACATTTAAAGAGATTTTAATTGATGAATTGAGAAGCACAGGGTAATTCAGTAATTTAAAATAAAGACTATCATAGATATTCAACTACTAAAGAAATCTCCTAAACTTTTAAAGTGTGCTCTTTTGAATGAGCATCTATCTTTATTGAATATTAGTTTACCATCTTTAAAGAAAAGAAAAAAGAAAAAGAAGAACACAATGTAGAAAGCTTTGGGTGAGCAATAAATTTTACAACTAGATGGGTCAAAAGAAATGGGGAATAAAGTCAGCAAAAAATTTAGGATTAATTTATTTTTAGAGAAGCTAAAGTCGACTTGGTCCATGCCCTTTAAAATTAAAAGAATCTTTTAATTCAAAGTCATTGAGGTAAAAGGTGAAAAGAGAAAACTATTTTGAATCAATGGCAATCAATTCAAGCATTTTCATATAATAGAAGAGCTCAAGAAGAAGAACCTTTGACTCACAAATATTGAGTAAAAGAAGGTAGTATATATTAGCTAGGGACTTTAAAAATTTAGCGCTTATTAGGAGGTAACTCAATCGTTTTATATTTTCTTTAAATTTTTGCATTTTGTTTGAGTTGAGGTGTTTTTTTTTTTTTTTTTGTGTTACGAGTGATTTTCTATTTTAAAATGTCAATTTTATTCCAAGTATGAAGCATAATAGTGAAAGTAAAGGAAAAAAAGAATTCAACACTCGATATGAGAAAAACATCACCCAGGGCACCATAGCGTTTAGGATAGTGCCATGCTGGGCACCATAACTCCCAAATAAGGCACCATGATGCCCAACTCGTGGGTTATAAGAGGAACATGTCCCTTTTTTCATTTGGGTATATTCTCTCAAAAATCTCTTCTTTTCTCTTTGTGAAATATCTCTCAAATCATTCTAAAGCCAAATTAAGATCTAAATACTCTTTTTCTTTAATATCACTCATTCAAATTCACAAGTAAGTGCTTTAACTCTTAATCTCTCTTAAAAATGTGAAATTTTAAATTCACGATAAAAATTAAGATTTAGATATGTTTAAGAGTAATTGATTATAGATTCTGTGAAAAATAGTAGAGAGTAGTCATATTTACACTTGTAATGATTTGAAATGTTATTTTAGACTTTAATTTGTATGAATTGAGTTAGGGATTTGGACATGAAACAATGAATATTAGAATATTCATACTTGAAAAAGGGTAGAACCTTAATTTTATGATATTATTTGGTATGGATTTTATTGACATTATAGCTTATTTGAGAAAATTTTACAATAGGAAGATGATAAAAAGAACTAAGAGGAAGAATCCTATGAAGAAATAGAAGATAATGACGAAGCATAAGGAGTGAGATAAGAGTTCTTTTTGCTCTTTTTTATTTAGAATTTGTGTTAAGTATTGGGGACAATGCTCGAATTAAGTTTGGAAAAATAGAAAGTTTTTTTTTTTTTTTTTTTATTTCAGCATCCTTTATTTCTTGTTTTTTTTTCTTTTGCTTATGTTAATTTTAGAACGACTTTGAACAATGCAGTTTAATGTGTGTTTTTCTTTGTTATTATTTTAAGTTGATTTTAGTTTTGCTCTAGAATTGTTTTATAATGTGATTTTTTTTTGTATGAATATTTTAGCATGGTTGTATGTGTATGATTTCACTTAGTGAATTTCATCACTTCGAAAGAGTTTTTTTCTGTTGATATGCAAAAATAGATTTAATTTGATTTGATGTTAAGTTGTGAATGCATTAGCCTTTGTTTTTATTCAATGAAAAGAGTGTATGCCATAAGAAGTGGTATGTCTTATGACCAGCTTCGGCTAGTTATATCATTTTTATTTTTTCTCTAATTACTTAGGATGATTAAGCAGGTTCACCTTGTCTATTAAAAGCAAAAAAGCCAACATCATTTATTATCTAAGAGAAAAAAAAAGAAAAAGAAAAAAAGATTCAAATAGGCTACTCCGCTATCTCAGTTTTGCTTAGGTTATTAGAGGTATTTGGTAGTGAAAAGTCTACTCTCATAGAAAATGACGAGTTAAGATATAAGTATGCAAATCAGTCTTAGTCTTTATTATATTGAGTAATTGGAGATTAGCACCATAAGTGTTTAACACTTGTGTAAAAAGGTCAAATAAAACTTAGGTAAAGAGTTGTTAAATAAAGTCTTAAATTTTTAAACTTACTTGTGATGTGCTTGAGTGATTTTTACAAAAATATTTATGTACTAGCACATCCAGGGGCAATTATGAGTTACACCAATTTTTGAATGGCATACTTGTATTTTTAAAATTCTTTTGGGCTACTATATGAGTAACGAAGCAGATGATTAGATTGGATTACATTTATGCATCAACATCTAGAAACTAATTTTAGTGCAATCATCACTAAATGAATTGCAGTTTTATTTGTTTGACTGAATGTTATTGCATGTTTACTTTAGTTGTTGTGTGACTACATGTTATCAATTTTATGGGTATATTCTCTAAAATCCTCACGAGACTTCACTTGTCCACTAAGAGCATTCTAAGGGTTCAAAAGACTTATTACATATAGTAAATGTAATTGTGATGCCTATGAAAGTGAGCTAGATTTTTATGTATTTGATTTTATTTTTATCGATTTGCTAGGAATTAGCAAATGTTAAGTTTGAGGGGGTTGATAACTTGACTTTGTCAAGTTATTTTGGCTTAATGTTTTATTAATTTTATAGCAAATTAATATTACTTTTTTGTTATTTTTGTTTTGTAGGTAAAACTAGAGAATAGAGTGCAAAGTAGCAGAATTCGAGAAAAAAAATTGCAAATTGAGCTTTTTGACCTTTATCGAATTTTAAAACCATAACCTTTTTTTATAGAAATTAAAAATGAGTGATTTTAATGTCTATGAAAAGTTTAGAGAAAGTTCTTCAACTTTCATGTTGATGGAATCTTAGAGAAAAGACAAAAGACAGTGAAAAACAAGTAAAAAATATTTTAGGCATTGTATCCCTTATCTGTGGCACCCAGAACCTCTCTATTCTCGGCGCTAGAGCCCTATCTGGGTGCTATAATGCTAGAACCTTTGCCATTCTGGGAGCCATAGTGCCTCATCTTATCGCTATAGTGTTGTACCCCATTTTTTACTTGATTTTTGTACCTTAAATTAATTTTTATAAATAAAGTTCTCATTGTAAATAGAAGGGGGAGCTAGTTGGTGACTAAAGAGCACTCTATTCTTTCTACAATCATATACTCAACATAAATTCCAACCTCCATCCATCATCTTTGGAAATTGCTACCTTAACATCAAGGCAAGGCAAAATTAGAGAGAGAGAGAGATAGCAGCTATCACCTGAAATTGAAAAACAGGCCTAGAAACTAAATAAAAAAAAGAAGAAAACTAGAATCCAACCTGCAAACCTTGAGTTTTCTTTCCCTTTTCTTGTAGTTTTGATTTTTGTGTATTGAGTGATAGCTATATATTGGATAAACATGCTTGTTGAACTTATTTTCATATGTGGCTAAACTTTTAGCGTCGGGGATTAGTAAAACTCTAGTGAACTTTAGTTGTATGAGTAGTTGCTATTGATGAAAATTATTGTCTATTTATGCGCTTATGCTTAATGTTAGGTTTAACTAGCCATTAAACCATATGATTATGCATGAAATGTCGCATGGAAAAGTAGGTTTCATGTATGTGATAAAAGTTGCACATCTTAGTTAATTTATTAGAAAATTATTAATCACTAGGTAATATTTTTTTTTAGATTTGAACTTAATGAATACATAATTTATTCAATTTGAATAGGAATATTACTTGAATAGTTATGTATGTGATTTTATTAAGATTCAAAAGGTGAAATAGAATCAATTTTTAATCCTTGTTAATAGATAATTGAATGGACTTGATAGCAATTACAAGTGATAACCATTGAAAACTTTAATATAGTTAATTTCCCTAAGTTGTTTTTCTATAGATCCTCTCTTTACTTTATCTGCCATTGGTTTAGTTTATTTAATTTGGTAAATAGGTTTAGTCAGTTACTAATTACTCATTCATTATACTTGCCTAAATAGAATTAAATCATTTTAATTGCAGTAATTAACTTCGTAAGCATTTCAAAATTTTTGTGAGAATGGTAACTTGCGGTATTTTTCGCATTTTATATTATGCTTGTGCAAGGTGAACACGAGTAGCCCACCTGTAAGAAGTATCGTCAAGGACATTCGCAAATATCATCATGTGAATATTTAAGGTTAGTGTTTATAAAATAGACATTTTATTTTTTATAAAAAATGAGTATATTTATTTTTTTTTGAATAAATGATATTTTGATTAAAATGATTAATTTTATTAAAAAAAAAAATTAACTGACGATCTTGGAGTTATCCGGAATCTAATTGATGAAAAAAGTAACCTTTCCAAATATTTTTTAAACATATAAGTTATAATTTTTAATGAAATAGAATATTTTATATGTTATGCATAGTTTTATTTAATTCAATACTTTTAATTTAAAATATTTATTTAAATAATAATATGAATTAGTTTACTCGTGAAATATAATTCAGAATACTAAATTTTGAATACTTAGAAGATCAAATGGAGGAAGCTGTGGAGTATATTTCATAATACTAAATTTCGATCACTAAGAAGATCAAATGGAGGAAGCTGTTGCATTAATTGACAAATATTCTAAATTTATTTATTTAAGATAATACTAGATTAATAGAAAAAAAAATTTTAATTCTCTTTTAGATAATAAATTTTCTGTTGTGATTTAATAGTCCGTACTAAAATGATATTTAAAAATATTAATTTTTATTAAAATTTATATATTTTTACATAAATATTTAATATATAAACATTTTATTTCATCATAATTATAATTTAAAAGTGATAAATGCCATGAACCAATAAATGATCAACGTTTGAGTCTGCGATCCAAATCCAATGCACAAGTCCAATGTGGTGGCCAGTGGCGGATAGAGAAGTACGAATGAATGTCAATGACACTCGCGACGTCTCCACGTTAGTGTATTCTATTTCTTTTGACATGATTTCGTAAGAGAATCTTTTTCAAGAGTTTATTTATTTTTGAAATAAAAAAATTAATTATAATATAAAAATAAAATTAATTATTTCATTTAGTTTTAAGTTCATAATATAAAAAATATGTTATTTAGTGAATTGTTATAAATTATAAAATAATCTTATAAAAATAAGTTCAAATATGTTTTCCCTCATTTTATTTAAAAATTTAAATAATTTTTTAAAAATTAATAGTATTTTTTTTTACCATAATTTATATTAATAAATAAATTTTTTGAATTTATATTACAAGAGAAATGAAACAAATTTGTAAAATTAGGTCAACTCAATAGTTAGATGAAATATCGCTTCAAGCTTGTCTTATAATTTCAAAAAAAGGCTTCATACACTAAATTAAGAAAGATTTAGTGTCTTTCAATAAATTTATAGCTTAACTTGTATAACTAGTTTATCATAATTTTCAGTTTATTAATATAATTTCCTCAGGAGTTAAAATTAATTAGCTTAATTCGATAGTTAGTTTAGTTACGGCCATAATTACACAATATATATTTTATGACTTCTGTGTTTTTAGAAATTTCTGAGTTAAAAAGAGAGGTTCAAGTGACGGCTTGGAATGGTCCGTTTTTACTTGACTTGTATGGCTCAGCAACTTTGACCGAACGTGATTATTAATCAGACGAACTGCATTAATTCATGAATCTAGGCTTGCTTTCTTCCCCCGTCTTCGTTGAAATTTCTCACTCAATTACTAACAATAATACAAGGAAAAGTGCCTCCATCAGCCTCTATATAAATATAAACTGCCCGCATCGATCTTTTCCATATTCACCAAAAGCTAAAGCTTCCATTCCTTTCTCACTAAACAACATTCTAATTAGATTTTGCAAAGATGTGGGGTGTAGCTCTAGTGCTTGTTGCTGTCTTAGTTGTTAAAGTTAGTCACTGGTTTTATAGATGGGCAAACCCAAAGTGCGACGGCGAATTACCTCCTGGTTCTATGGGATTGCCCGTCATTGGAGAGACCATTGAATTCTTCTCACCTCATAAATTATATGATATCCCACCCTTCATCAGAAAAAGAATGACCCGGTGAGTTTATGTCATAATCTGTTGGCAAAAGAGTAATGGATTTATTTTAATTTATTACACGTAAAGTTGACATAAAACTCGTCCATATCATTTGAAAGTAACACTTTTTATCTTCTTTACAGCTGGTATTCTTTTATGTGCCAACCAATACTTTTTCTTCCTTTTCGTTCCTGTCAAAAAATACTTGATTCACATTTTGTTTATACATTTTCAGATATGGAGATTTGTTTAAAACAAGTCTGGTTGGGCAGAAGGTGGTGGTATCAACTGATCCAGAGATAAACTATAATATCTTCCAACAAGAAAATAAATCTTTCTTAATCTGGTACACCGAGAGTTTTATTGAAATTCTCGGACAAGAAAGCTTGCTCAAGTACCACGGAAAGGTTCATAAATACCTGAAGAACTTGATCCTACAACTTGTGAGCCCCGAAAGCCTGAGGGTTAAACTTCTTCCGGAAATGAACGAGGCTACTCGAAGACATCTACAATCATGGGCTGACATTGGAGCTGTGGATGTGAAAGAAGTCGCTTCAGAGGTAATAATTAATTGCAATTCAACTACTAAATGAAAGCACAATATTGTAGGATTATCTTATGACTCTGAGACTGAACCTAACTCTCTGTTTTTATGGCAGATGATATTCGAATATTTCTCCAGGAAATTAATCAGTTACGATGAAAATAAGAACAAACGGAAACTCAGAGAGAACTACACGGCTTTCATCGAGGGTCTCATCTCGTTTCCTTTAAATATTCCAGGAACCAAATTCCATGCATGTGTACAGGTATTAATTAATAGGTTCTTATTCATTTTCCTCTGTTTCATTTTTTGTATTCTTTTGTGTCAATTAACAAAAATTTTACTTGTGGAATCAAATTATCAGGGGCGTAACAATGCAATAAAAGTGATTAGGGAGATATACGAAGAGAGGAAAGCATCGAAAAAACCTGGAAATGATTTCTTGGATCACATGCTTGAAGAAGTGGCAAGAGAAGACACCATTTTGAATGAAGCTATTGCTATTGACTTGATCTTTGTGCTTCTGTTTGCTACTTACGAAACTACTTCTGCAGCCATCACATTACTAACCAAGTATATTTTCGATAATCCGGAAGTGAAGGCGGAATTAACGGTTTGTATACATGATAGCACGTTTCCCTCATTCATGTCTTGTTTGTTCCCCGTAAAAAGAAAAAAGAATGTGATTAATTACCCAAATTTTTTCTTTATTTCAGAAAGAGCATGAGGCCATAATTAGAAACCGAAAGGACGAGAATTCTGATATGACTTGGGAAGAATACAAATCAATGACTTTCACCCATATGGTGAGCTGGATTTGTCTTATGAAGAGCTTGCATTTAATTCAAATGATTATTATTATTATATTTTGTCGCTTCTTGAGATAAATCTGACCAATCTTATTATTACTATTTCAGGTCATCAACGAAACTGTCCGTTTGGCAAATATTGTTCCTGGAATTTTCAGAAAAGTGGTGAAAGATGTTCAGATCAAAGGCAAGTTCTGAAATCTATCTATGTCAGGAGTATTTCGTAGTACTAATTTTTCTTTTCTTAAAAGCTAAGAGATGATCCCATTGGCATTGTACGTTTCAGGATATACAATTCCAGCAGGATGGGTGATGATGGTGGTTCCATCTGTTCTTCATTTGAGTCCTGACAAATATGAGGACCCTCTTGCATTTAATCCATGGCGTTGGGAGGTAATTAAAAAACTAATTTTATTGTCTACAATGTTTACTGTTAACACATAGAATAGCTCTGGTCTGGATTTACAAAATCTCCTTGGATTACGTACAGGGACAAGAACTTCACGCAGGATCCAAGACTTTCATGGCTTTTGGCGGGGGAGTGAGACTTTGCGTAGGAGCTGACTTTGCAAAACTTCAAATGGCTGTTTTCCTCCATTTCTTTCTCACAAAATACAAGTACGTAATAAAACAAAAAACCATTATCCTTTGAAACAGTAATTCTTGTCCTATATCTAGTATTACTAAAACATTTGGTAGACCTGTAATTTTGTACGTACGTAGTAGAGGCGAAAGAGACAAGATGAATAATCATTTCATGTCGATTGATAATCTGTAGGTGGTCCGTAACCAAAGGTGGGGAAGCCATTAGAAAGCCTGGTCTCATATTTCCGAACGGACTCCACATCAAAATTGCCGAAAAGGAAGAAGCGGTCGTGAATTGAGAATCCGAAGAATAAAAGCCGAGACTCTGTGTACAATAAAAAGATTGTATTGCGCAGAATATATCCCAGGGATCTCCGAGTTGTCCCTTGTTACTGTTTCTGTATTTATCAGTACTTGCCCAGAAACTCTGTTGTTTTACAAAGTCCATTGCGGTTAATTAATACAAGAGGTTCTTTTCATTACACATCCGGTTTATTATTTTCTCTACAGTTAATTTTTTTTTTTTTTTTTTTCGAGCAAGCTCCACTATACAGCTCAGCAATTAAATTAATGGGTGTTGTTGAATAGATGGGAAACATTTATTAAAATATTTTAAAGGAATTGTACTTTTTTATCCGTAATAAACAAGTTGATATATGCTTTTAGTAACACTCAATTAAATTAGATTTTTATCATAATTATAATATCCAACTTTGTAATATATTCGAATATTGCCTTAGGTTAAAATACTAATTAATTTTTTTCAGAAATAATAGTTTATCCTATTATAATATCAACGATCAAAATTCAATATATATAAACACTGACACATGTTTGGGTTTTAATTAATATTTGTCAATATACTTTTATAAATTAGTAATTATTTTCTCAACTGAAGCAACATGCTTCTCCATGTGGTTGGGTTATTCCTTGATTAATATTTTAACTTCTTCATTGTCAAGTAAGATCTAGAGGAGTGGGGGATAGAAAAGACTCAAGAGAGGAGGAAGAAGAATAAGAAAGAAGGACAAGAGACCAAACTCCACTCAAGAAGGTAATAAATTGATTGACATTTAACACATACCAAAGCTAATGAGGAGAATGAATTGAGTTAAATTGGTTTAATTTGATTCGTAAAAATTTTAAGAAGTCTTTCAAATTGAAATTTTTGCAACGTTAGTACAAAAATAGTTTAAGGAATAAACCTATTTTTCCTCCTCAAATGTGATTTCCTTCGGAAAGATGCACTGAAATTAAATGCAAATGAAGGCTGAGGAGTTTTCTATAAGTTGGGTGATTGTATTGTTGGAGATACTAATGAGAAGTTAGGCAAAACATGTGAAACTGATGTAAACATTAATTAGGGATTAATTTGATGCTAAACGATCAGGTGGATTTACAAAATAATACAACTTTAAAAAAGTTTTAGCTATGCGTTGAAAATAATCTACCATCCAATTTTTCAAGTACTAGTAGTTTGAATTGATTGTTCTAACTTTATGTGGTGATGGTGGTTTTATCAATAGGATAATAAATTTTATAATTTAAAAATAATTGATTACTCTATTTCAGTATTTCATTTGTAAATGACAATTGATCACTTGAAATTCAAGCTGATATATAATTTGAAAAGCCTTGAATAACTAATTTTCATTTTTTTTCTTAATGAATTAAAAAATTAAAGCGCCTATATTGTTTAAGATTGAATACAATTTTTTATTTCTGAAAACAAGAGCTACATAAAATTTAAAGAATATTTGCTTAGTGGGATTAAATATTTTTAAAAGCTTTCCTTTAAAAAAAAAAAATCTAAAATTTATTATAAGTTTATAAAATAATAAAATATCATTTTTTGAGTTTTTAATTTAAATTGAACTTGAAATCTATTCAAATAAAGTTTAAATATATTTTCTATAGTATGTAAAATAAATTTTTGAATGCTAACCATAAGAAGAATTCAATCAACTTTGGTTTACTTTATAAGTATAGGGTTTCTTCTGTGGAAGCAGTCGTAAAGGAGAAGAAGAATAGGGGATGAAATCGTTATGATCAGAAAATAAGATAGAATTTTTGTTTTTCCTTCACAATAATTTGATTATAAATATTTTATTTATAATAATTTTAATTGAAAAATACCTGTTATGAATATTATTATTTAAGTATAAATAATCCTACCCTTTTAAAATGTTTAGTGAGGTTTATGTATTGATTGGATGTTAAATTTTACAACTTTATAAATGATTAAAAATATATTTAAAATTAATGTGTTGAGGTTATGAAAACATATTTATTATGAAATAGAATTTAAAAACGTTAAATATTTATTAAAAAAAGGGTGAATCTCTCAAAAATTAGTATTTATTATTATATATTCTAATTATCCTCTTTCATTATTTAGTTAATGAAAAATATATTATTTGGATAAAAAAAATTAATATAATACTTAAGCAGTATAATACTATTAGTGAAAATTTAAGACGTAAGTTAGTACAGCTTTTTTTAAATACCAAATTTATGAGAAAAGCAAATTTCTTTTTTGACGTTCATCGTCAATAATTAATTTCCCCGGCACGTATCAATATAGCTGATAGTATGCGCATTCGGGTCAAACTGACCTGAAAACATTCGACAGTGATTACGTGACGGTCAGAAAATTCGAATCCAGGCGATTTTAGTCAGGAACATGTGCCTGAAAAGTAGACTTTCGTCAGCATCAGATAATATAATATTCTGAGAGCATACAAATTTCTAGCGACGTTCGCATTTGGCGTTCGATGACTTTTGAAATCACTTGAAGCGAGCTGCAAGAGATATTAAACGACAGATGCCTAACTGACAAGGCAAAGAAATAGTTAAAAACTAAAGTAAATAGGAGCAAGCAAAAGACTGGTGATTTGTAATGAACCCAACATCGGGCTGTCTACGTCTCTGTGTCTCATTTTTCCAGTTTGACGAATCTGCGAAAAAGGTTAATGATTTAAATGGGTCCATGTCTTCACTTTACTGAAGCAATCGATCTTTATAGCTTTCACCCACTCTAGGCTAAAATGGACGCCGTAGCCACACTGCTATCTCCTGCAACAAATATTTTCATTTTTTATATGTCTCTTTACAATTCAGAATTTCTCTTTGCAGTAATTATTACTCATTAAAATAATGTTCTTCTAAAGAAAGTAGCGCAGGACGTCTGTCTTCCACACGGAGAGTAATTTTTAATAAACTTCCTAACTGAGTTTAGAATATGAGTAATATTTTTGGTATAGTCTGTAATTCTTATACTCAAGAATTCACTGCAACTTGGGAAATATTTGCTTTGCATATGGCATACAGATGGAGTGTATCAATAATGGACGGCTATAAGTACAAGATAATTTATTTCCATTTGTTTTCAGTCAAGTCCACGTGATTTCGGACACTGCCAAGAGCTAGCAAATAATCCATTAGGATTTTATTATATTTTATTTAGATAAATTAAATTAATTGGGAATCGGATGCCAATATTCATCAATGAATAATATGATAGATGGGTGGTTAGGCAATGTCGGTTCTCCCTCAAGCCTAATCAATAGTAACCTCTGCGTCACTCCGCCGCCGATTAAGACTAAAATAGAATGGATGTTGTCCTAGAAATCCTTCATATTTTAATTAATTGGAAATTTACAAAATTTATAGGTAGTAAGTATACATACAAATAGAATAATAATTGTCCCACACTAAGAAAATAGGACAAAAATGATAATTAATAGTAGTTGTAGCTTGAATTAACTTTTCTCCTCACATTTTTTTTTCCCCTTATTTAAGAAAGATTATAAAGTAAATACATGAATAGAAGTTAGAATTTTTTACAATTAACTTTTACTCGTCTTTTTAAAGACAGGAAAAAACATGAGCAGGAGGAGATTCAAATCCACTTTTGCAATGTTTCTATCATTTTCGTATTTCTCACGGTTTTAAAACAAAAATTCGAAGACAGAAATGATGGAGTGATCTGTAGTCAGAGTTCACTGATCTGTTTGACTTGTATTTGCTGATACAATTTGACTGAACACTCACACTCATACTCAATGCATTAATCATGATTACGATTCCCATTCCGCCGTCTCTATTGAAATTTCTTGCCGAATGAAATAGTAAATTCTTACAGCAACCCACTGGCGAAGAATTCTAAGCAAAAGATAATGAATCATTATAGAGCAGAAATATGATCCAAAACAACTAATTAGTAAATGAAAGAAGAAGACAAAGGGTAGTGTTTGGAAAAGGTCTCAGGATGGCTCCTGGTTAAACAATATTAATTCAATAAAATGAGAATGGTATTTAAGTACAATTTTACTTGATGTAACTGCTAATGTAATATTCTTTTCAAATAAAATGCCTGTTCAAAAACAATCTTCAAATTTAAATAATGTACTTATTTAATAAATATCAAGTTACTATCTAATAAATGGTTTAACTAACTATTAAACGATTT
>JAWDEX010152707.1:6754-21691 GCA_035221805.1 Trichilia hirta | reverse complement strand
TATGTTAAAATGTCACTTATGCTCTTTTGGGTATTATTGTAGCTAAAGCATTGGAATTATTTTTGCAAGACCTTTGTCATCGTACATATGAGATAACCCTTCAAAGAGGAGCAAAGACCATGAGTGCATTGCATTTGTAAGTGATGATTTTCCCTTTTTCAGGCACCATTCTTGTATCATTAATCTTGAATTAGAATCTTTTTCTTTTTTTGCCTGTTCCCTTACAGCCTATACTCATTTTTTAGGGTTTTGGAGATTGTTACTCTCTCTTTATTTCATACATATCACTTGAGATCGAGAAAAAGAATTAACTAAATATGAGCTCCTGGAATTATTAGTTTCTAACCAAATCAACAATCAAGACAGATGATACAAAAGTTGCCAATTTGCGTATCAGGTGTAGCAGAAAATTAAGTTGTGTAAGATAAATTGCAGATAAATACTTTTGTTTAACTGCTGACTCTCCGGTAAAACTCAAAAGGAATTATACAATAATCATTATGGGAAAGTTGACCAAATGGATTTGAGTTACCTGGTTTAGACTTTCTTTTTTCTTTTATTACAATATGATGAAATGTATTATATACCTGGTACACATTTAAAAGTCTTATTGTTCTTTTGGGATTTGTTAAAATCTTTTATTATTAGCTTTTAAAGCTTTTTGACTGTTTAAAAAAAGATTTCCAGTCACATAATTAATTCTGGGAAATATCATGCCAAAATTGCCTTGCAATCGTGATTGTTTACTAAAATTATGTGGGTGTGGTTCCACAGTGCCTGCCTTAAGATCACGTAACTAAATAAGTGTTTGTATGAGAACTATTTCTGACTCTTGCATCTGATTGAGTGAATAGGTTACTGTAGCTGGTGTTTTCATGATTTGCAGGAAGCTCTGTTGCGAGATCATGAAATATCTTGGATTGTTTTTATAATGGTGTGATAAAGTATAGCTAATCCAGAAATTAGCAAAAGGGTAAAACCAAATTGGGAGGCTGCTAGATTAAACTGACTATCATTTATACATATGTTTTTATCTTTGCAATAAGAATTGTCCATACCTACCATCCAAATTATGGTTAAGAAAATCAATTTGTTCATGAAACACAAACAGTAGTTCTCTGTCTGGGAAATGTGTATATTGAGGAGCTCATATCTTTGAGATTGATAATGGTACTAATTAGTAGCATGAAATGGAATCAAGAGTATTTGCAAGGTTATTCTTTGAAAGCAAAAACCTTGATCGCAGATGGCTAAGTCAGTCAATTGATATGCTTTTTCTTCTTTAGTTACCTTCCAAGAGTCTTTTAGTCGTCGGTTTCATCTGGTATGAACCATTTGGTTTGTAATGTCTACATGTGATCAACTACTACATTTTGCATCATTGCTTCAGAGTATGACAAAATGGAAACCAATATGATGAGGTTTGATTAAATTAGGCATAATTCTTGTTATAATCCACCTGTATAAAGAATCTATCTAATATTAAACAAAAAGCATAGTGTAGGCTTCTCTGAGCTTGCTTTATCCTTCTAATAACTTGAATACTATTGTTGAATCATTAACTAATGGCTTAAGCTTTCACAACTGAGTTTATTGAACATGGTAATAGAGCCATATTAACTAAGTGGTCTTTTTAATCCTCTTGTTTTTTGTTAATTAAACTATAATAAGTTGTGTTTATGCATGTTATTGAGTATTTGGTGGTTGTGTTGGGTTCTCTTGGAGTGCTTGTAAGGCAGAGCGTTTGATCTTAATACTTGTATAGCTGACTTTTCTTGGCATGCTTTGCCTTGGTAAGAGCTTAAATACCCTTTTTATCTTTGGAGGAGAGCTTAAATATTATTGTTAAGAGCTCTTAATGGCTTAAAATTCTGGACATAAGTGGTAACTTGATGCAGTAACAGAGCCAGGTTGGCCAAGTGCTCTTGCTTTAAAATCCCTCATTGCCGATTAATTAAATCATAATAAGGTGTCTGTATTTGTTATTAAGTTTTGTCGTGGTTGTGATTGGTTCTTGTGAAGTATGCCACCTCAACAAATAAATATTGGACTCTGCAAATTGGTATCTCATTGGGTTAAAAGGCATAACCTGGATGAGTGTTACGCAAAGGTGCAAGAATTGAGGAATAGACAAAAAACACAAAATCATCTGTCTCTTAAACATTCAGAGAAAGGAAGAAAATAATAATGATAGCAATAAGCGGCTGTGACCACCAATGCTGACTGTGCCAGCCACTTGTAAGAAAAATGAAATGGAGAATGAAATTGTGGCAGGCTGGCTAAAAGGATTGCCTTGGAGCAAATATCCATAAAGTACAAGCCACTTGTTATTAGAGGTTGGATTGCATTAAAGGCATTTTACGTGCAGTGAACGTGTATATATATATTTACCATTCTTGGCCAAGTTTACTTGTTAAAGAACGCACACTATATGATAATAATCTCTTACCATCTGATCTAACTTAACCATCCTTCTGAACTGCAGAAAACATTGTGTACAGAGCTATAATGTGTTTGATTTTTTGAGAGATATCGTCAGCAGAGTTCCTGATTATAGTCATGGTCATTCTGATGCCGGTGCTGAGGATCGACCCATTTCTAAGAGAAGGTTAGGAAAACAAATTTTCTTTGTCCTTTGCCCTCGTTAGTGCCGGTAGATTTACTTGTACGCATGAATTCTTCCAGGAAAGCTGCTGGTGATGAATGCAATGACAGTGATGAAGAGTCAAAGAGGAGCAGGATGGTGAGCTACTACTCTTTGAAACTCATGAAATCAGAATTATTTTCTTGTTAGAGCTTGTTATCAATGCTTGCACATATTTTTGACGAAATTTTATTTATGATTCATAATCATAATAATATCTTATTCTTAAATAGGAGGGATTGAAAGAGTGGGGGAGGGTGTTCAATTTCCAAACTGCTTTTATGCCCTTAGGTTCTTATCAGTTACTAATTTTCTATTTTTAGCCTAATATCCACTTATAAAGATGGGGCATGGAAAAGTAGTCTGTTTATGGCCTAATGGGGTAAACTTCTATATATTTATTCATTACAGCATGAGATGGGTCATGTTAGTGGCAGTGGCAGTGGCGGCAGCAGCGGCAGAGGGAGAGGCCGAGGTCGAGGAAGAGGCCGTGGACGGGGTGCTCGACATTTAGAAAGAGAGTCTTCACATCGCGAGATTGATTCAACCTCACCCCGTATGGTTTCTCAGCAATGTATCAGTGATAACTCAAACACTGGAATGGTGGACAATACCTCTGAGTCAAAGGAACTGCTAAAGGAAAATGTCATAGTTAGTAGCGATGTAGCTAATCCAGCTAGTCGAAATTTTGATCTGAATGCTGACTTAGATGAGAATGTAGACATGAAAACTGCAGCTCCTGCAGCAGCACCAAACCAGCCCCAATCAGCAGGGCCTTCCAAGGAGACTAAACATGGAGAACATATGGGTTGGCCTCTTTCAGAGGTGGATCGAATGGCCATTGACCCTCTTCAGCTCGCAAACCTCAGCAGAAGGATAGATGAGGAAGATGAAGATTACGACGAAGAAGGGTAAATAGTCATGAAGTTGTAGAGGCTTCCACAAGAAGGTTAATAGTTCAGATCAGATTAATGGTGGTGAAGAGAAGGAGGAAGACAAACCAATAGTTGCTGCAAGATATGCATATATATTTCTCCCAAGGAATGGCTGCATATGTTTTATCCTTTATTTTTCTCCAGTTTCTTATTCTCGACCGTCATCATGATGTGAATGTTCTGTGATAGCATTTTCTATCTGTTGTGATAGATTGCAAGAAGACAATTCGTACTGTATAATGTAGCAAGAAAATTGCAGCCTTGGTAGAAGGAAATCATTAACCCTTGTTCAACTTTTAGTCGTATGGAATTGGTAGGTATCCCAAGGTGGAGTATCTCTTGCGTTTCTTTTTAATTTTTATAGTTGAATGCAAGTCAGAACCAGCTCAGGCTGTAAATGCCATTTTATTTATCTGATAGATTGCGTCACTTTTATGTTTGATTTGGATGAGGATTCATTCACTTCCTGATTTGAATTTACGCGTATGATGTAATTTTTTAGTTATATCTTAGCCCGTTAATTGTTTAACAACGTATCTGTATTTGCTCTTTGGGGAGTACAAAATTTATCAGACGTTTCCAGCTTCAGATTCTGTTTATGAAACATTGCAACATGCAACACGCAATATACAATCTTCGTACGGAGCCACAACTAAAATACGACTCTTTAAAAGTGAACGATGCACTCGAGTAAAATACAACTCGATCGTTGTGAGCAAAGGATGGTTAAAATAGAATATTAAAAAAAACTTTTGTCACAAGCACAGCTGTAGTTGTACGATGGTATAGAGGATTTGCGTTTAGGTAGTAACACCATACAAACAAACCGAAACGCGATAGACCATCAGGATGTAAGGAATCCCTATCAGAAATTAGGATTTATCTTGATGCATCTCATTGAGATGGAAGGTGTCTTCATCCTTTCTGTGCACATAGACCTCGAACTTCTCCGCTTTGTCTCCCCTCCTTAACTTTGGAAGTATATCAACTTTTACCAGATCTTCAGTTACCCGTATCCAACAGAAAGACATCAAATCTTCAGTTACCTGTAATTAGCGAGAAAGATGAGCATGCATTCAAGTGTCTACTCCCAAGCGACGAGCACTTCCTAATGTTAGGTGATCCTTGCCTTGTGAGGTAAATGGTGAACCCATAACTTCAAATGAATGGTCTTCTGGCATAGTTTCTCGGTGCTACAAGGGCAGCGTCTGTTTTACTCTTTACTTGCGGGGGATAGATAATGTTACGGACAACCCAACGCGTCTCCAGACTATTAGTGGAAAACACTATAAAGTTTGCGTACTGTTACTGTCATAGAACTGCAAGTTCCATAAATATAATCCGATCTTGCTTCACTTCAGTGAAATGAGGCATTGAATGGTGCCAAGCCGCGGAGAATAATCATTTATTGAAGGAAGTGAAGAATCAGGTAGTCCAGAAGTAAGCTTTGGGCTACCAACTCCAGCACCTTTTAACATCCCACTGGAATGGATCTTCTCATTTGAACTCTCGTCTTTTTTATCAGAATATAGTATACAGATGACTAAGCTCTTTACTTATGGAGAAACCAGCCTTTAAACTTTCAAAGATGGAAGACAGGCTGCTCTTATATACTTTGCAAGCATAACTGGATCTCACTTCCCAATCAATTGGACTACGGATGTGTATAAGTGACTATTACTTGTAACCCACGGTCAAATATTAGCTCCTAGAAAATTGGTGTTTTACGCACACTTTTTAACTGTCGTTTCCCAAGACTTAAATGGTTTGCAAGTATACGAATAGGTAAAGGATAAGAAATAAGGGAGAAAAAATTATGGGTTCTACACTTCTATCACAACAAGTAGCACATTGTTCTCTTTTCTTTTTCTGAATGGAAAAGAGACTTGAATTGGCTTAAGATTAGCTTCTATCCAATTTCAAAAGGAAACCATAGGATTTTCGTTGCCTCACGGTGAAGCACCTAAGTTGCAACCTCTACGACCTCTATTCCTTCCAATATTTAATATGAAACTGTTAGAAACAATGACGAAAGGCCCTAAAATACTTGAATATGTAATGAACAATATGCAACACCAATCATAAAAACGGTAAGAACTGCTAGTAAACTACATAAAAACTCTACATAACCAGCTCTTACCAATTACCGATTATGTAAAGAATCAAATAAATGAAAATGAAAAACCAGAGAGAAAGAGAGAGAAACAAAACCACTTAAGAATGAAGCACTGACCTCAGGTTTTGCATCAACAATCTCTTGAAGTACACAAGGGAGGAGAGATTGATCTTTGCTGAATGGTTTGGACAGCATCAATCGCCTCTACTGTCAGATGGTGTAAGGTCCCGGCCACCACCTGCTCCTCTGCCTTCACCAATCTCGCAAACTGGGGCAGGGCATTCTTCGTACACAAACAAATTCAACATAAACTCAAATGAAAACAAAACAAAAATAAAAGCAGAAAACTGTAAAATAAAACCTCTTTCTTGTTGAGTCATCCGACGGCAGATCGACCCAGTCCGTCCATTTCGGTCTGTTTTCGCCTCCTCCGAGTGTTCTCGCCATTTCTTCTTCACAAAACTGGAACTTTCTGGAGGCGATAACCGTTGTCGAACCCGAAGAAGAAGTTAAAAGAGTGCTGTGGAGGATTAAAGGTACGGATTTCTTGGCTTTTCGCTGGATATGCATTTTGCCATTTTCAACGCCGACGCGTTTCCCTCTCGTTTCGATGCCCTTCATTGTGTTACAGAATTCTCTGATTTTGACACGTTTAAAGTACGTCTCAATCTTAAATCGTATGGTTGGATTTGGCATATGTCAGCTCTATGGGTAAGTTTACGTGGGCCATTCCTTTTCTTCCAAAGATTGAAAAGAACAATCTCTATAGAACGTCCATGTAATGTGCATGCACTGAACCGGCCAGATTTTCGGATTGTCAAATAAGTTGATGGCCCAAACAAACGCAACATACATGGGCGGCGTCAACAACTGCCAAAGCCAGACCATCCTTCCAAAAAGTAAAAACATCGACTCTTGGAGATAATGGAAGCACGAGAAAAACTTCATTTACAAACCAAAACTCATATAATTCCCCCGAAAACAGCCTGCAAATTTGGTTTCCGATTAAAGAAATATACTGAAGTAAGTGTCACGACTCACGAGCTGAATCTTTCGATCATTATCATTTAGACGTCATTCGAAATTATAGTTTTAATACAAGAAAATTAATAAAACATAGAGAATTAAAAAGGGATAAATTATTAATAAAATTTATACTATATATTGTTTAGATAAATTAAATAAAACGCAGAAATGACTCCGTTCTATTCTAATATTAGAGAGGTGGTAGGTAAGCAAACCATAGCGTTTGGAGTCCATGGATCTCTATAGCTACCAGCCTTTTTTCTCTCAGTATTGACTGTCAGACGATGGACTCGTTCTGAAACTGAAAGGGGTTAGGTAGACCATTAATCACGTGTTTATTAAGCTAATTGATGGTGCCCCTACAAATTTGTCATCCACGGCTAGACAAGAGTGAAGTGACAACATTTTCACCAAATATATTATTGTTTAGTATCGTTGCATAAGGTAGTCCAATCAATTGGGGATTTTTTTTTTTTTACTTGGCCTAGAAAAAGCATAAACATCCTTTCAAAAGAACGGTTTAGATTCGTAATTCATGCACGGAGGAGTAATTAATACGTTCATTTTTAAAGGGGATATTTTAAGTTTGTGGAAACACAGTATATAAAAAAAGTATTATATTATTAAAAAAAATCTCTTGCTTATGTAATTTAATACATATTTTCATCACAAATCATAAAAATACAAATTGAACTCGGTTTTATATTATACTTATTTATAGATAGTTATTTCATTACTATGATCAAATTGATCTCATTTCATCCTTTTTTAAAAATAATTACTTTATCTTTCTATTATATTTGTGTTAAGTTATTAATCATTCTTAATACTTATCTTTTGTTTTGTTTACAAGTGTAACTTTCTTCACTATAAAAATTAAATAATGTATAATATTAATATAAAAAAGACTATTTTACTTTTGAAAAATTAAATTTGTTGCACTCCTCTAATTTGAGTGTGAGAAATACTATTTTGTTAAAAACTATTATATATACATACATATATTTCTATGTTTATTCTTATTATTTTGTTTAAATTAGTAAATTTATTTAAAATTGTAAATAAATTTTATTTTATTAATCACTTGACCCCACATATAATAGAGGTGGCCTCTGGCAGAGCATATTCATTCTAACTCATTTCTTTAATTAAGAATTCGCTTGATATTTTAGTAATTTTGTTATATTTTTAAAATTAATCTAAAAAATTATTTAATATCAGTATATATTTTTATATTATTATTTAATATTTAAATTTTTAATATTATACCAATTGTTACTTAAAATTCAGCACACTGTACATCCCGAGACAATAATCAATCAATGAATATTGCATTACTGTCACATGCGAGCCCACATGCCTTACAGGCAAAAAAAAAAAATAAAGCAACCAGATATCCTTTTGTCAAATTAAATTAAAATCATAATATCTCTAATCTCTGTTGCCAAACCCAAACCTACCCTGGACGCCACTTGCCCTCTTATTCGTCCTCATCACCCAAATTTCATGGCCTTGACCAACGTTATTTATAAAAGGAATCTTGGGTGTATTTTCTACCACAAACATCGACCGTTGTCCATGGCTCTAAAATTAGTCTTCCTCACATTTTTCTTCATCTTCCTATCCTACAAACAAAAAGCTAAAACTGAAACTTCCTCCAGGACCACGACCATGGCCAATCGTCGGAAACCTGTACGACATTAAGCCGGTACGATTCAGATGCTTTGCCGAGTGGGCACAGATCTATGGGCCTATAATATCGGTTTGGTTCGGTTCAAGGTTGAACGTGATTGTGTGTAGCTCAGAATTGGCGATGGAAGTATTAAAAGAAAATGACCAACAATTAGCAGACAGACAGAGAAGTAGACCAACTACTAGACTTAGTAGAGGTGGGAAAGACCTTATTTGGGCTGACTATGGTCCTCACTATGTGAAGGTTAGAAAAGTCAGTACCCTTGAGCTTTTGTCTCCCAAAAAGCTTGAGGCTCTTAGATTTATTAGAGAAGATGAAGTTACAGCCATGGTGGAATCTATTTTCAGAGATTGCACCAATCCAGGTATATAGAGATCTAGCAAAAAATTCTAAGTTTTGAGTGTTGTTTTACTACAAATAATGACCAATAAATATATTTACATGCAGATAATAAAGGGAAGAACACGCAAATGAGGAATTATGTGGCAGACGTATCATTCAACAACATAACAAGACTTGTTTTGGGCAAGAGATTTACGAGTCCCGATGGGGTGTTGAATCAGCAAGGTCTTGAATTCAAGGCTATCCAGGCCAATGCAGTGAAACTTGGGGGTTCATTACCACTGGCAGAACACATTCCATGGCTCAGATTGTTCAAATGGTTGTTTCCTTTCAAGGAAGAAGCCTATAAAAAACACAGTGCACGTAGAGATAACCTTACGAGAATTATCATGGACGAACATACACAGGCTCGTAACAAGGCTGGGGGTGCTGCTAAGCAGCATTTTGTTGATGCATTGCTAAGTTTACAGGAACAATATGACCTCAGTGACGATACTGTTATTGGTCTTCTTTGGGTATGTTATTCTTTCTTCTTTTAGAATTAAAAAAAAAGAATGTTGAAAGTGTTTTTAGAAATTATTTTTGAAAATAAACCCGTTAATTAATTATGAAGGACATGATAATTGCTGGTATGGACACCACGACCATAGCAGTAGAATGGGCATTAGCGGAGATGATCAGAAACCCTAGAGTGCAACAGAAAGCTCAAGAGGAACTCGACCGTGTCATCGGTACCCATCGCGTACTGACTGAATCAGACTTCACAAACCTTCCTTACCTCCAATGTTCGGTTAAAGAATCGTTACGGCTACACCCACCAACGCCGCTCATGCTTCCCCACAGAGCCAGCGCCTCCGTCAAAATTGGCGGCTACGACATCCCAAAAGGATCCATCGTGCATGTAAACGTTTGGGCCGTAGCTCGAGACCCTGCTGTTTGGAACAATCCGATGGAATTCAGACCGGAGAGATTCATGGAAGAAGATGTTGACATGAAGGGTCACGATTTCCGTCTGCTACCGTTTGGTGCAGGAAGAAGGGTTTGTCCTGGCGCCCAGTTGGGTATAAATTTGGTTACTTCGATGTTAGGTCATCTGTTGCACCATTTTTCCTGGACTCCTGCAAACGGAGTGAAGGCCAAGGAGATTGACATGACGGAGAATCCAGGTCTGGTTACCTATATGCGGACTCCGTTGGAAGCAGTGGTTACCCCGAGGTTGACGGAACAGAACTTGTACCGACGAGTACCCGTCGACCTTGGATGAAACTTGATATCAATGAAGCCGCACTGGATTTGGTAGACGACAAGCTTCTTTGTTTTATTTTATTTTTAATATATGCATAAGACAAGATTGAAAGGACGAGAGATGTTGAAAGTTTGAAAAATGGACTCAGATGTTTGTCCATTTTATATTACCTTTTATTCTACCAACTTATTAAATTTAAATATATGAGAATAAATTATAATTCTTTGAAAGGAGTGACCGGCAACTGCGAAATATACATTTCAGCTATTCTATGATTTAAATTATGTAAAAGGATGACAATAATCATTATACGATAAGAAAAGTGATCAAATTTTATTGTTACTTGAATAATATAATAATTATAATTATCGTATAATTAATTAAAAGTTTTAATAATATATTTATTTCAATCATTAATAAAAATTTTTAAAATGTTTAACATTACTCATAGAGACGGACATTTATTATCGTTTGAACAAAATTAGTGTGTGAAGGTCCATTATTAGTCTTAAATTAATAATGGTAACAACTGGTTCCCTTTCTTTATGGTATTATTATCTTATCACAACCCAATTTTAAATAATTCCTCTAATAAATTGATGGATGTACCTATAGTATGAATTGACAATAATTAATTAAAATGTAAACAAAATACCAAGTGATCTTGCATTTCTGAAATTGTGTTTTCATCCTGGCATTTTACTTACAAGTTCTTTACGAGTCTTTCAAAGGTTGATTAACTGTTTCATCTGCATTTGTTCATCGAGTCTGTTGAGTTTTAGCTTCTTGTACTGTGCAGTTTTTGATTACTTATCAGTGGATGGTGATGCCTGTATAAATTAAGTTGTGTGAAATCTTGTATTTGATAAACTCATATGCAAGTTCTTTTTATCTTTGTTGTTTTCCACAATTTGTAAAATGAGTTTCAAAATTAATTACAACTTTTGTTCTCAAAATAACTACTTTACTCCTTTTCGACAACAATATCAATCACGTTTACTGTTTTTTTAATTTTTGAAAACTGTTTTTAACATACACTATCAAACACGTTTTTCACTCTTAAATATATCATTTCCAAAACCTTATTTTCATAGTTTTCAAAAACACAATTTTAAGAGCGTCACCAAACGCTTACTTTTTCCTGCCTCTGTATATTTGAAAATTGAAACCGCATTATATGTACGATTCTAAATTGTTTTTTTGACTGCAAAAGTAGTAAAAGCTTAGGAAATGGATAAAGGGATTTTTATTTTTGTACGATGTTAGATGTGTAAATTTTTTATAAATAAAAAATTTAACATATTACACAAATTTTATTATTATCATTAACGTAAGGATAGTATAAAACGATACTTAACTTCAAAATTATTGATTTCAGAAGTTACCTGAAATAAAAAAAAAATAAGTTAAAAGTGAAACCGAATTATCGATAAATAAATTCTGACACTCAAGTCAGCGTATTATTAAATATTAAGTAAAAGAGAGAACGAAATTAGAGTGTTTTTAGTTATTTACCGACCTGAGATAGTGGATTCGAGAATGTCTTTAGTGAGGGTTAACCAACACTAGTGAAACTCCGTTTTTCTCTCTAAAGGCTAGAATAAGAGCAAAACCCCTTTTATGTAACGATTTCACCATTTATAAGCGTTCGCATGTGTGAGCATCGAAAAACAGGAGCTTGATTAGATAGAATACAGCGTGATCATTCAGCAGATCTTTGCACCACTTTTTTATGTCGAATTAAAGTAGCACAATAAATGCCTGCGGTTTATAAAACAAGATGCCTCTTAATGTAATGGGACGTTTAAGCATTTTATAAGACAGTAAGCCCACTCCTCCTATTTGATTCTCCTATTTTTGAAATATTGAGATTATATCGCTTCGGTAATTAGGATGACAGTTAAAAAACTGAAAAAACGAGGCAACAGGGTTGTCAGGTTGCTCATGTAATAAAAATTGGGGACGAAAAATAATTTGTAGGTAAAAGTCATCAATATAAGCCCCCCAAATTTCTTCTGTCGCAGAGCGAGAGTAGAAAGTTGAATGATTCTGATTTTACTTAGACGATTTAGAACTCTGACCTAAATGTTTTGGTGTTTTCAACAGTTAACAGTCTTTATTAAATATAGATGCTTCAATTTTGACCTGCTATTTCTCAAAAAGACCTAACTTAAGTATGGCATTTCCTCGTAACTCGTAGCCCAACCATGTATAAACAGATTAATGGTTACTTTCGAGGGAACGCGGCGCTCAAGAGAACCCTCTTGATGTTATAAGACGTGGCATATTTTTGACCATTCATAATACGACCACTCGAATGAGTTATGTTGCTTGAGTACTGTCTGACTGACTATAATACCCCCTGTTTGCCTTCCTTTTCTTGCTTTGCATCCTTGACAAATTCAAGCTTTTACTCGCAACTTTCTTAAACTCTATCCTTCTGCGCCGTCTCTATTTGTCAACAACGAATCATTATTCTTATTTCGTCGTCTGCTTAATCGGTAAGATGCTACTTCTTTATCTCTTTTATTACATATTCTCATGGTGATGTTGTGGCAGGTTTTTGACTCGATAAGGGAATCGTGAATTGGTTATTATCGAGAAGAATTCATGGTCAGGGTTCTCATCAGTTGGCGTATTATCGAGGCTGTGAGGGCAGGCAAAGCAAGAAAATATTCGCGAGCCCCTCACTCTTTATTGGCTTTTGGGAAATGTCATTTCTTCATGCAGTTTTTATCTTGATATCCTGTTGTTTGCATATAAGAGATGAGCATCAGTAGTGAGAGCTATTAAGTTGGGGCACTAGGTTAGTCACCTCGAAAAACTATCGAAGCAACTCGATGCTAGGTTCGCTCCCAAACTCGAGCAATGAGAAGTTTACAACTGATTCAGTCCTAGTACGTAAAATAAGAATTGAATTCGAAACTGATCGGTTCTCTTCTATAGTCACCATACAAGACTTCAATGTATATTGGGAGATTTTTTAAGTAGACAGCCTAGTAACTATGAGGGCTCTGAAAAGAGGAGAAATACTGAGCTGTCCCTCTCCCAACAAAATCACCTTTAATAAAAAGTTATTCTTGTTAGGGGTGAGGCTATTGCTCCAACCATTCTTCACCAGCTTGCTCACGTATTTTCAGATTTTTCTATACCAACTCGTCCCCAATAGTTAGAGGATCTTAGCTGGCCTATATGTGCTATAGCAAGAATATTTTAGCGAGCCCCCAAATATTTCTAAGGTGGCTTATATATACACATTAAGAAAGAATTTAGTGTCTAACCCTAGTTGGTACTACCTATAAATTATGCCAGAAACTCCAAATTGGGTGAGGGAAAATTCTTCTAGTAATAAGAACTAGAAGGACAAATAATTTTTTATTGGGAGTGAATGAAACCTTACAGCAGAAGGGGAGATTCTAAATAAGTTTGGATCGACTACGACGTGGTTAGATCGCCTCACCCTGAATTATGAGTCAAAAGGGAGGATGACCTTACTCAGGGATATTATTGCTGATCAGAAAGAGATTCTTTTAGAGGCTTTCTTAGTAGAGTCGAGTTTGGTCTCCTCTCATGTTTTGCGCGTTGCCTTCAACAGAGTAAAAGTGAAGGGTAGAACACCGCAGATGCATTGTCATCCTTGTAAAAGGAATTGAAACTTTTTGCTTTTCTTTTGCAGGTATGTCAAAAAAAGGTCAACGTCCTTCAGTTTTGGAATGTCTGGCAGTTACGAGAAGAGCAGGCAAGGGAGCAGGACGAGGCCAGTTGCCACCCCCTTCCCTCTCCCCCCCGCAGGATCGACAGGAAACTCCCAAAATTTCCATTAAAGACAAGAAAAAAGCTTCAGCTTTGCCTGAGGAGATGTCTAACAGTACCGATAACCCTTCTTAACTGACAAGAAAGAGACCTAGATCTGGAGAGGGATAAGATAATTATTGAGCAGTGCTATCATAGCTGCTCGTGCCACCTGATCCAGTTCAATCGATATATTGAGATCCAACTAACGAGCCCCAACTTCATCTTATAGAGCACCGATGCTGGCGATCACTTGTCGTTTTACCCTTTCCCATATACAAATGCCAAAGTTAGAGCTCTTTGATATTAGTAAAGACAAAAGATCGATGGTGGCCTGGCTTTTACCCTTTATTAATGCAATCGTTCTCCTGATAAATAAAGTGATTGACAAGGAGGTGGAAAACCTTACTCCTGAGGCAACAATTAATTATATGCAGGACTTCTCAGTCATGGTGAGTATTACCCCTACCTCGTCTTCTTCTTCTTATTTTTAAGTTCATTGTCTAACTGTTACTCTTATAGATCGCCTACATGCTCGCCTGACAGCACGAGTAGATAAAGTCGCATATCTAAGGTATAATTGCCTAAGGCTGAAAGAATGAGCATCTGAAGAAAGAGATCTTAGCTTAAATAAGAAACTGAAAAGGGATCACCATGGCTAGGTCAAGATCAGGAAGGATCTTGAGAAGAGGGTCGCAATCGCCAAGTTTAAGATGAAAGATTCAAATCGAGAAATTTTACAAATAAAGAATGACCTAGACTCGTTGAGGAAGATAAACAATAAATCTGCTAACCTTCTTCGCAGCAGGGAAAGCATCATCCGAGGACTCTAGGAGAAAGCTAAAAGAAAGGCTGAAAGTAGACATGTCCTTTTGGAGTAAGGAGTTGCTGAAGGTAGTGGCCACTATAGGAAAATTACAAACTGACCTTTGCTCTGCTAATGATCAAGCCTGTGATTAATACGAAGAAGGCGTAGTATTTAGCTTCGAAACGTAAGCGCATTAGTTGAGGAGCACCTGCCTAAGGTGGATTTCAACTAGTTATTCGAAAAGTTAGGTGTGAAGAGGCCATATGATGAAGCAACTCCCGAAGTAGAGGTTAAGCCTCTTACAGAGACCTTTATGGCTACAAGGAACGAGCCAC
>JAWDEX010152687.1:0-21700 GCA_035221805.1 Trichilia hirta | reverse complement strand
TGACGAGATTTATAGCGATGCGAGTTAATTAGCTGCAAACAAATATAATATTATAATCAATGCAACATACTTGTAATAAAGAGACATCAATCTCAATATTTTTTATTAATCATAATAACAAAGCATTTATAATATATGCCTGTAGGTCATAAAATCACCAATCAATACAACATGGATTAATATGCGGAAGATATAAATGCAACATGCACGCAGGAGCTCCTATACATTAGCTCTAAATGTATAGGTTTAATCGAGTGACTAAATACTCCCATTCTCCTAGAGTGTTAGTAGTATAATTCATTGTACTACTGAGTCCCCGCCCATCGGAGAGATGAGCCTATATGCAATGCTTTGTTTTGCTAGCTCTACTTGCATTGCACTTGCCTAAGCTTGCTCTAGTCATTGCTCACGCCTACGAGCCAATGCCCATACGCTACGTGTGACATGGCACGTACACTTCTCGTATGATAACAATGTGCCTACACTTGCCTCACTCATGTGTGCACATAAGTAGCACTGTGTTGCATCTTTTCTTATATAGGCGCCAATAGGTACAATGTCTCGTGCACTTTGCATGCGATTTGTTATATATGCCTACTGAGTGTGGCGTACTCTAGCACCCAAGTGCCTGCTTATCTCTTGCCTACACCTTCGTTACACGTTTTCAGTAACTTATAACACTACTTTTCTTTTCGCTCATATGCACCTCCGTATATGTCCATGTCCACTCGACCCGGCACAAAGTGTTAAACCAAGTTTGAATGGCTAATTTAAGGCCTTTAATAAACCACTTCTACCACATGAGCCTGATGCCCTCGTCGACTGTGAGTTTAGGTAGCTCTTTACTTCCTTCTTAAATTGCTATAGTGTGGCTTCTTTCTTCTAGCTAGCATTTACTTCGCTTTCGCCCTTCCACTGAACCAAATACTTTGTTCTTTGCTTCTTCTTACTCTATCCTAATATCCAATTACTAAGAATTTTCTCTACTTTCTTGTCAAACTATTTTTGGATAACCGATGAAGCTCGCTTGACTTATTGACGTCTCAAATCTATCAAGTTTTTGTAGTAAGGCTTGAGAAAGCTAATATGAATTGTAAGATGGATCTTCAGTCTCTCTGAAAGCTATAGTCTATAAGCTATCTTACCTACTCTCTTCATCATTTCAAAAGAATCATTATACTTTGGCACTAATTTTTGATGCACTTTCTTGCTACTGATCTTTTTTTATATATGAGAATTCAATTTCAACAAGACTTTGTCTCCCTCATTAAACTCTAGTGGTCTTCGACTAGTATCTACATACTTCTTTACCTGCTGCGAAGCCTTTTCCAAGCTATCTCTTGCCATCTCTAGCAACTTTTGCTTGTCTCGCGCGAATTTGTATGAGGCAAGACACTCCCCTTCTGTGCGCTGCTTCACTACCTCTTACGGAGTTAATGACTGTTGTTCCAAGACAATCTCAACTAGACTCATTCCCATTAATGATAACTTATGGATGTTGTAGTAAAATTATGCTAAATCTAGCAAGTCCACTCAATTTTTTTGACTCGTTATCACATAGTACCGCAGGTATTCCTTTAGCAGTGCATTTATCCTCTCAGTTTACCTATTAGTCCACGGATGATTGGCGGTAGAAAACTTTAACTCTAAACCCATCAAGTTAAAGAGCACTGTCTAAAATTTGCTTATGAATCTTGCATCCTGATCACTGATGATGTCTCTAGGTATTCCAAAATATTTTACTACATGCTTGTAAAATAACTCTACTGCCTTGTCTGCTAGATAAGCATCTAGTGCCGCTATGAATATTTCATACTTGAAAAATCAATCTACCACCACTAGAATTGACTTCAAACTATCAGCCTTCGTTTTCTTTATAGTAAAATCCATTAACACTAATTGCCATTACTTTTTTAGTATAGGCAGAGGTTGTAAAAGACCCGACATTTTTCTTCTCTCCGTTTTGTTCAATTGGCATACTAGACAAATCTTGACATACGATTGTATATCCTTTTCCATTACGGGTCAATAATATAAGTGTTTCAATAACACTATCATCTACTTGACCCCCAAATGTTCGGCCTACTAAGGGTTATGTGTCTCCGTCAATAATGCCCTCTATACCCCCGCACTTGTAAGAACATATAATCTTTCACCATGTGCATAAATTAAGTTGTTCTCGATTTAATATCTTCACACAAGCCCTTGCTTGATTCTCTTACGGAGTTTTTGATATTCAGCATTTATATCTTCTTGATCTTGGAGTTTGTCAATAAAGTCTGAAACTGTTGTCATTGAAGCCATCACATATGCCTCAACATCTTTGTAGCTAAGAGCATCTATTATTTGATTTTGCGTTTTAAGCCTATGTACCCATACGAAGTTGTATTTGTAAGAAATTTCTGCCACCTTGTTTGCTTTGGAGATAGCTTTTTATGTCTTGAAATATATGTTGGCCTTATTGTCTGTTACTACAAAAAAAATTATGCCTAGCAAATAATGCCTTCATATGCTCAAGCAATGCATTATTGCTGTCGTTTCTTTTCATGTGCCGAGTATCTTTGCTCTGTGTCCTTTAACTCTTGGCTCTTAAAAATAATAGGATGGCCTTTTTGAGCCAATATAACGCCAATAATCCTATTCAAAGCATTCGCGTGCACTTCAAATGACACCTCAAAGTCTGGTAGCTTAAGCACCAGCTATGATGTCATAATTTGTTTTAGTTTATCGAATACTATTTGGCATACATCAATCTATTTTCATCTTCGATCCTTCTGCAACAAATCAGTTAATGCATTTGCCTTTTTAGAGTAACCCTTGATAAACTTTTAATAGTAGTTTACTAACTCTAAGAATGATCGAAGTTCAGTCACTATTTTTGACACAGACCAATCAAGAATAGCTCTTACCTTCCTCTCATCCTCTGAATTCTATCTTTGCTCACCTAGTGACCAAGGAACATCACTCTATTTTGACAAAATTTGCATTTCTCCTTCTTGATAAACAGTTTGTGCTCTCGCAATTTCGAGAACATCATCTTTAAGTGTCGCAAGTATTCTTCCAATAACTTACTATACACTATAATATTATTGAGGTTTACTATCACAAAACAATTAAGATACTCATAAAATACATCATTCATCAAGTTGCAGAAGGTTATCGGGATATTAGTTAGCCTGAATGACATTACAAGAAACCATATGACCCATATCTTATCACACAAACTGTCTTTCACTCATCTCTTTCTGCAATGCGCACTTATCAATACCTTGGTCTCAAATCAAGTTTCGTGAAAAAAATGGCCTTTTCTAGGCGATCGAATAGCTCTTTAATATTGAGGACAAGATACTTGTTCTTTATTATTACCTTGTTTAATGCGTGATAGTCCGCGCACATCTGTATTGAGTTGTTCTTCTTTTTCTAAAATAAGATTGGCACGCCAAATAAAGCTTTAAAAGGTTGGATATACCCTGCATTTAAAAGTTCGTCTAATTATTTTTGAATTCTACCAAATCTGAAGGTGCCATCAGATAAAAAGCCTGTGTAGAGAGTCTTGTACCAGATTTTAACTCGATCATATAATCCATTGTATGGCTTTGTGGTAGAGTTATAACATCTATAAACTCCTCCAGAAGTCTTGCATACTCATTAGGTACGTTGACAACCTGATCCAGCTTTACTTCAACAAATGTTACCAAATAAAAACTCTCCCTTCTCTTTAACTCCTTTTTAAACTGATTAGCAGATTGGAATAATGACTTCGCTCAACTCTTGTGTACCACAAACTCGCATAGTACAAGAAATGGTACCTTTAGGTTCATAATTCATATGCTTTTTACATACGAAATAGCGTATATTATAGTAGTGACAAAGAACTCAATTTCAAGTATCAACTCAAAATTATCAACGGACATGATTGTGAAGTTCATTTTCTTCTTTCAAGGCCTTACCCTTAGGTTCTCTATTGCAACCTCTTGGATGGCCACAATTGATAAATTCACAATTTTCACCTGTTTCTTTTTCGCTGACACTTCAATTTTAATTTGCAGCACCTTCTGTGCGGTTAGAAAGTTATTCGTGGCTCTCGTGTCAAGCATGGTCCTAATTGGCACTTTATTGATTTGAACTGTTATGCACATGAGTCTTTAAAAAGAGTCATTATACTTCACTCCCTCTCTCATGGCATTGAGCAACTTCAAAGTGTTGTTCATGAGTGTCTGCTTCTCTAACTTTGGCTTCTCTTTTTTTGTTATCAAAGCATACAACTTTTTTTTTCGACTAATCCTTTGCCCTGTGTGGTCGGTCACAGATGAAGCACCCTATTCTCTTCGTTGTCTATTGCTTGCCTTGTTTAGTGGGCTTACTAGTTCCTGCTTTTTTTTTATCGTTACTTTTGAAGTATCTAGCCTTCTTGCCCTTGCCTGTTTTCTTTTGTTCAGTTGGGGATAATGTACTGAACTTTAAATCAATCAAGCCTTTTGCGACAGCAATTGTACTAGGTAATTCCTTGACTGCCTATCTTCTTAACTCTATTTGAGCCCATGATTGCAATCCCGACATAAAGTAAAAGAGTTTGTCTTCATCTAACATGTTCTTGATGTTTAACATCAAAGTACTGAATTCTTTCACATATTCCTACATGGTTTCAATATGCTTCAACTTCTTCAATCTCTTTTTGGTGATCCACCTTGCGTTGCTAGGTAAGAACTAGATTTCCAATTTTTGTTTGAATGAATCCCATATTTCAATGGTTGGCCGCTCAGATTCAGTATCCTTTTAAAGCTTGCTCTGCCACTAAAACTTAGCATTTCCTTCGAGATACATACTAACAATGTTGCACCTTAATCTTTAGCTCTGGCACCTTAATTTTAGGGGCTTCTCCACCGCAAAAATAATAGTGTTACGAATCATACATTTTATCAATGCTATCTCCCCCTCAAGGTTCTATATGTTTGACTTTAAGACCTCTGTCATAGTCGTGACATCCTCTATTATCCTACTTAGCTTCCTGAAGATTTTTTCAACAAAGCTAGTTAAAGCTTGTTTAAAGTTGTCAATTTCTTTCCCTTGCATTATTATCACTTCATCTAATAGAGTGGCCTCTAACTCTATAGTGTCCACAAGTGCTTTTAAGCATCCAATCCTATTTTTAAGTGAATTTTTGGCCATTTTGTACGTGTGCAGCTAGCTTTTTTGGCTCCTCTGAACTGTGCTCTGACACCAACTTATCACAGTTTTTTTTTACTACAGTAAGAGTATGTGATGGTATTAAGTTCTCTAACTTGTTTAGTTAACCCGATGCACGTAGCGAGGCTTTTAGTAATAGCGAGTTAGTTAGCTACAAACACATATAACATTATCATCAATGCAACATACTTATAATAAAGAGGCACCAAACTCAATACTTTTTATTAATCATAATAATAAAGCATTTATAAGATATGCCTATAGGCCATACAATCACCAATCAATATAATATAAATTAATACATGAGAGATATAAATATAATGTGCTAGCAGACGCTCATATACATTAACTCTAAATGCACAGGTTTAACCAGGAGACTAAATACTCTCGCGCTCTTAAATTATTGGCAGCACAATCCATCGCATCACCGATTCCCTGTCCATTAGAGACATAAGCCTACATGCAATACTTTATTTTGCTAGCTCTAATTGTATTGTGCTTGCCTCAGCTTGCTCAGGTCATTGCTCGTGCCTACAAGCCAATGCCTATATGTTATGTACGGTGTGGCACCTACACCTCTCGCATGATAGTGATACGCGTATGCTTGCCTTAATTACAAGTGCGCATAAGTAGAGCTGCACCACTGTTAGTGTTGTATGCCCTAAAATCATTTGTGTTATTAGTTTTGGGCATATTATATTGAGTTATTGTAGAATATATATTGTATATATATAGTTATTAGTAAAGAAATTATTTTAATTCATGTGTATATGCTATTTCTTCTATCCAATCATACTAGTGATAAAATATACATGTGAATTGTCTAAGATAATTAGATTATCTAAATTATTTTTTACAAACGTAATATCGACTAAGTATTGATACTATATAGTAGGCACACTAAATATTTTTAATAAATATCATGAGATGATATTAGTACAAGTGATATGATAGTCATATTATTAAGACATTAATATGAAATAATAATTAGAGAACTATTATTTAAACGTGATCAAAGTATGGTGAATCACACAAATATATGTTGTCAATAGTTTATTACTAAATTATATGAGTGTATTAACTGTTCTTTAGACCTTGGACATCATAATTGTCAATTAATATAGATGCACATGATTTATATGGTGTATAAATATGAAACTAATAATGTCTTATATATAGAAGCTAGTTTAGTCATGTATTATTTATATCAAAAAATAAATAACTGTCAAAAAAAATCTGTTGACTCGATATGTGTACTGTCCTATTTAGTATAAGACTTAAAAAAGATATATCGCCCGATGATCATGTTATCAAGATGATTAACATTTTCGGGCAGTTAGATACTTGGGACATTCAAATACCTCATAGTCTAAGAGTGAATTTGATTCTATAGTCACTTTTGTCAAATTTTAAAATTTTCATTACTAATTTTAACTTGAACAAAATTAAGCGTACTTTTTCTGAGTTGTTCAATGACTTTCATGAGTATTACAAGCAGAATACTAAGGGTAAGAGACACGAGGATGTCCATTGGTCATTACTAGTAAGACTGACAAGAGGTCACATCACTTATCTCAAAGTTTGAAAGTTAGACCTAAGAAAAAGAAAGTCAAAAAGGCTTTACCTTCAAAATAGTTCAAAGTAAAACAGCTTAAAAGAAAGTATTTTCATTGCAAAGAAGAAGGATATTAGAAGAAGAACTGTCCTCGATATTTCGATAGTCTTAAAAAGACTAAGACAGTTATGTACAACAGTTTTGTGATTAAATATGAATTAAATGTTAATTCAGATATTCATTCATCAATACTTGACTCAGCTGCTATTTCTCATTTTTATATGTCATTACAGGTACCGTAAAATAGTTCTACACTATTATGCAATGGAATCGTTTTGAGAATGGAGAATAGAACAACAATTGCTGCTACTCATGTAGGTTCATGTAGACTACAGTTGTCATTTAGACATATTTTAAAATTAGAAAATATTTTATATTTTGCTTCTGTTGTACGAAACATTATTTCTATCTCTGTATTTTGTAATAATAGTTATTTTGTACTGTTTAATAGAAATAAATGTATATACATCTTGAAAATATATGTGTTGGCAAAATAATTAATACAAATAGTTTGTATGTCCTTTAATTAAATAATAGTTATTTAGTTTCTTCCATTACAAATAAAAGAATTCTTAATGAAATTAATTCTAAATTTTTGTGGTATTATAGATTAGGCCATATTGAAAATAGGCGATTCACTCAACTTAAAACTAGTAGAATATTGATTTTATGGGGTTCTGAACTCATTTCGATGTGTGAGTCATGTCTTCGAGCAAAAATGATCAAATTGCCATTTAAAAATAAATGTAAGAGGTCAAAATAATTGTTGAACTTCGTATATATAAATATATGTGAACTATTTAGTACCATAGCTAGATGAGATTTTGATTATTTCATTATCTTTACCGATGATATATCTAGGTATGGGTATGTGTATTTAATAAAATACAAATTTGAATCCTTTAAAAAGTTTAAAGAATTCAAAAATAAAGTCAAAAAATAAACAAAAAAGAATATTAAAGCTCTACTATCATATAATGGGGGTGAATACTTGAGTATTGAATTTTAAGAATTCTTAAAAGTAAATGGTATAATATCACAAATGGCTTCTCTATATACACTTTAATTGAATAGTATATCAAAAAAGAGAAGTCGCACTCTATTAAATATAGTATGATTAATGGTAAGTTTCACAGACTTATCATCATATTTATAAGGGTATATTTTATAAATAACTATGCATTTTTTGAATAAAATTCTAACAAAATTAGTCTAAAAAACTTCATATAAAATATAAAGTGGAAAGAAATTTAGTCTTAATTATATGAAAGTTTAAGGTTATTCAATAAATGTCAAGCAAATTAGATTTGATAAATTGATAATAAATCAGAGATAAATTAATTTATAGGATATCTTAAAGATAGTTTAGAATATTACTTTTAGTATCCTTTTGATCAAAGAGTTTCAATTAGTAGAAATGCACACTTTTTATAAAAAGAGTTTCTTGAAAAAGATGGTGTAAGTAGAGAAATCGAGTTAAAGGAACAGTCCTTAAAAACTCAAGATAATAATGCCTATTTTGGAGAGACCAATAAATATCCCTTTGTACCTATTAACCCAATTTTAACTTGAAAGTCCACTAAGATTCCTAAACTTTCTAAGAGATATAAATTTATAAATGAGCAAGATTTTAAATCTTATTTAATGGGAAAGACAGATCATAGTGATAATTCAAAAACCTATAAAGAGGTTATCCTGAATAGAGATTTAAGAAAATGGATAAAGGCAATGAATTCTAAGATAAAATCCATGTATATAAATTAGGTTTGAATGCTTATTGATCTACTAAAAAGAATAGTACCTATCAACTGTAAGTAGATCTTCAAGAAAAAGATTAGTAAGAATGGACAAGTAGAGACCTATAAAGTACGACTAATTGCGAAGGGTTATACTCAAAAAGAAGGGTTAAATTATGAAAAAACCTTTTTATCAGTTACTATGATAAAAGTCATTCGAATTATGCTAGCCTCAGTAGTATATCACGATTATGAAATTAGGCATATAAATGTAAAGACAGCATTTTTTAATAATTTTATTAAAAAAATTTGTTTATGAAATTGCCTGTCGAGTTTGTATCCTCTACTGAATCAAGTAAAGTGTGCAAGTTATATCGATCTATTTATAGATTAAAATAAGCCTCTAAAAGCTGGAATACTAATTTAATAAAATAGTTAAATCATTTAGCTTTATCAAAAATTTAGATGAATCTTATGTGTATAAATAAGTTAAAGATCATCCTGTTACATTTTTGATATTATATATTGATGACATATTATTAATGAGCAACGATATAGGTATGATAACAAAGGTCAAAATCTAATTATACATAATCTTCTTTATAAAAGATTTAGAAGATGCGACCTATGCTCTTAGGATAAGAATCTATAGAGATAGATCTAAGAGGATAATTAAATTATTTTAAAAATTATACATAAAAAAATGTTAAAAAAATTTAACATAAAAAACTCTAAGAGAGATCTCTTGTCCTTTAATTATAGTCTTCATCTTTCTAAAAATGACAGTTCAAAGATTGATAAAGAACATTAATGAATGCACAATGTGCTCTATATATCAGCTATTGATAACTTAATGTATTATATGCTATATATATGACTTAATAAAACTTATTTTGTAAGTGTTACAAGTAGATATCAAGCTAATCTCGGGGAAAAATATTAGTCAACGGTCAAAATAATCTTTAAGTACTTGAGAAGGAATAAGAATTTAGTTCTGAGTTATAAAACTCAAGAGTTGAACATCTATAAGCACTTATATTCAAACTTTCAAAAATGGATGATTATAAGTTTACATTTGGTTTTATTTTTTTATGTAATAGAGGAGCTATGAGTTGAAAGAGTTTCGAATAGACAATAACTATTGACTCTACTATAGAAACAGAATATATTACTACTTTTGAAATAATAAAAGAGGCTATTTAGATGTGAAAGCTTGTATCTAAACTTGATATAGTTTCTAATATGGCTTACCCAATAAGCGTGTTCTATGACAATACTAGTGCTATTACACAAACAAAGAAACTAAGTGCATATTAAAAATCAAAGAATGTTTAGCATAAATAACATATTTTAAGAGAATTTATTAGTGTTAGAGAGATAATAATAAAAAAGATATCTTCAACAGGTAATGTTGTTGACCCTCTCACTAAAGTGATGACACTGAAGCAGTTAAACCAACATATTGAAAAGATGGGTAATATATACAATAATAAATGACTTTAGTGCAAGTAGAACTTTGTTAATGTAGTATACCCTAAAAACCATTCATGTTGTCGATTTCAGTGTATTATATTTTGTATAACTATATATATATGCACTGTACATATATATTATTTTAATAAAATAGTTTTTATTCATACGTATACGCTACTTTCTTATTTCAGTCATATTAACGAATAAAGTATATATATAAATGTCCGAATAATAATAATTATCGAATTATTTTTTATGTACATGATATTGACTAAATATTAATATTATATAGTAGGCACACTGAACGTCTTTAATAAATATTATGAGATAGTATTAGTGCAAATGACATGATGATCTTGTCATTAGGATATTAGTGTGGATTAACAATTAGAAAAACTATTTTTTGAACGTGACTAAAGCAATAATGAATCACACAAAATATATACAATCAATAATTCATCATTCGATTATGCTAATGTACGACATACTCGTTTGCTCTTAAACGTTATATTTGTCATTTGATATAGATGCATATGGTTCATATAGTGCATAAATATAAGACTAATCAAGTCATGTATAAGAAGTAGTTTTGGTCATTCGTAATTTATATCAGAATGCAAATAATTGTTAAAATGGGATCCGTCGACTCAAAATGTAAAATTTAAGTTACCATTGAATTGATTCAAATTTAAGTTTTCGAACAAATATTAGTAGATATTTAAAGCACTAAATCTTAATCAAGTAGTGATAAATGTCATACGAAAAAGTTCATAATGACAAGTTCAGCACATAGTGACTGATGGTTTATATAGACAATGAATTTAGAGTTTTGACTTTTTGTAAATCCTGACTTAGTCAAAATTAGACAATGAAGGGATATTACCTTGATGGAATGTACAATCAAAATTAAAACATTCGATGAAAAAAAATTTTATTATGATTTAGGGAGTATAACACATTACTAGATGTTAATCATAATCATTGGGCATTCGAAGAGTTCGAAATAGCTTCAATGAAATTTATTTTGACTCATGACTAATACTATTATAAACTCAAGATGTCATAATCAAAAAACCTTTTATTATCTTGCTAAATATGAGAGAAAATTATTTATTATTATCTACTAAGAGAGCTAGCACTCTCTATTATAATAATTGGCCGAATATTATAAATTATTTACACGTTAAATAGTTTAATAATTTTGAAAGCTTGATAAATTGACTTATTTATAATTTAAATTAAGTTATAAATGTTCTGTTAATATTTTAGAATATAAATAGAATTAATTAAAGTTGATCAAAATGGTTTGACTGACCTTAGGATAAATTTGCCATTAAATCAATTAATAAGGACAATTTTGTTATTATATATTTTACTATTAAAAAGCTTGTTAGACAAATTTAGGATATGAATGTCTTTAACTTTAAAATAATGATATTTTAATAATTTTATGTGTTATTATAAACACACGTCATTTTGTCTCTTTTTGATATGTTTTTTATTTTGCAGAATTGAAAAATAAATTCAGGCTCTCTCTCTTTAAAGCTCGCGGCCAAGTGAGGGGAGTAAAGGTTGATTTTGATTTCTTGGAGGCTTCCATCCTTTTGGAGCTTGATTCTTTAACAAAGGCTAAAGGTTAGCCATTCTTGCTTAATTTGTTAATTAAGTATAATAAAATTTCTAATTATTTCCTAATGCATGTATAACCTAATTAATCATTAATCATCCTTAAAAGCCTTTCAACATGCCCACATACACAATACACGAATACTATGTTGTCAACCTCAAAACCTGATCTCAATTTTTTATAGAGATTCCAACACTAAAGTTATGTAGTCCTTTATTAAAAACTTAGGGTAGCAACCCAATCATATTCGATCCACATTAGATCACTGCTATTATAATAAGCAGAATATAATGCAAATTATTGTGGTGGTGCAATTTATACAAAATTTTATATCACTGTATAAATAAATATATGTTCTACGTTTAATTTGCATAAAAAAGGTTTTAGAAGTACAAGGGCTATTAATCTCAATCAGGTGAAGTTATGTTATAAAAATTTAAGATTCTATTTTAATTAACTTAAAAACTTTTTAACTTTTTTATCAATATGTATTAAGATTTATTCTTTTAGAAATTGTGAAAGACTGATTACTAGCACCAGTCACAACAAAGCTTACATGACTACTACCAAAATTTTGAGAAATTAAACAAGTGAAAAATACAGGTGTAGATAATTCAAATTGAAGCGCTTGGCTTCCATACAAATTGTGCATCATATACCGACATTATCAAGAAGCTTAAATAAAAAAAATAAAAAATAAAAATAAAAATAAAAATAAAAAATTTATGAAGCATTGTAAAAGTCGTGCCTAATCCTCAAATTTGTTATTCTAAGTACATCAAATCCATAACTCGTCATTTACTGAAAGAGTTCAACCACACAATTTACTCCGTTCCATCCATCATTCAATCCACCCAAAAGCATGATTAAACAAATTGAATCACAGTGGTAGTACTCCATAAATTCCAACTTCTACTTGTAGTACCCTATAAATTAAATCTTATACAGAATGGAGCGCCTTCCATTCTCTCATCCTAATTACTTGGCTTATCGCACATTGAGCCGCGTAAATCATTCACACTCTGCACTCTTATAAACCTAAAACAAGCTTAGAATTTGAAACCTACAGCTAACATCATCAACAAATTGAATGAAGAAAATAGAGCCGACTGGTTACAAAATTATTTCAAATTTCAAGATGGAAATTGAGATACAGTCATCAAGTCATTGAAGAACCATCGAATTTGCGCAACAGTAGTACGCATAGTGGATCAACTTAATTGATTTCCTTCTACTCTTTATCGATCCAAAGTTATTAGGCCATTGATTAATTCAGAAAACTACAAATAACTCGACCATCTGATAAAGACAATTTATCTGCTTTATAACTTCATCTAATTGAAGAGGAGCAAAACTTCTCCATAGGCCATAGAAATGAGGGAAGCTATTCGAATCATCCACAAGTTCATAAATCAATCCATCCCCAAGCTGCAAGGTTTATCCAAGTACCAGACAAGATCATAAGTCATCACAAGTTACAGAGGATGTCAACCAAGACAGACTGTATAATGGTTATATGATCCGTAATCAATTCAATCAAAGGAAACGGTTGTCGTTATAATTGAACATGATCCTTCTGACCTTCTTTTCTTGCATAATTCCATATCACACGTAGCAAACCTCCTAGAAGTAACTGCATGGAAAAAAGTTTACAATGGGAAAGTTGAAATGATCTGGTAAGCCAATTTACGCAATCTTATATTCCGAGGAGCTAATCTTGAGTCATGGTTTTTACCATGCTTGTAATGCCCCAAGTTCCACTTTTTCAAAATGTCTTTTCAAGATTCGGTGACACTCATCCATATAATTTCCCAAACTGTTAAATTTAAATTGCCTTGAGATTTATAAACCAAAACATCATGGTCCAAACATAGAATATTTATATACAGCTAATGTTCAACTCTATCTTCTTCATTTTTATTCTGGTTGTGGATAAAATATTTTGCAACAATTCTAGTGAAAATAACTATATCCCATTAGCATCACAACAAGCACCAGGGCTCTACTAAATATCATTAATCTAGTTCAAGCTACACAAAGAGAAATGAGGAACGTAAAGGTGTATGCCCAACCACCATTACTTGGCCATTAAACTGCCAATAGAATCCCGATTCTAATACCAACAAATTGTCGAATCTTGAATTTTCCTATAATCAATAAAAATTCCATAAAATTCTTCCCAATTTGCTTGCAAAGAATCTTTAACTTTTCTCTTTTCAATTGGCCATGCAAGTATGGAATCATTGATTTCCTTTTGTAACGGAGATCTCTACGTAATTTCTAATATTAGCTTCCAATACTTGAAAAGGCAACATTAATTTTCCGATTTTGGTTAGCCATATATTGAAAAAGGGAAGATCATGGGTACGATTTTCATTTTGGATTGATAAATTTAATTATATCCTTCTGCTTTAAGATTTTGGCACTTAAGTCCTGTAATTAAAAGCAAACTTTAAAAATTTTGTACTTTAGTCCTTTTGTCTAATTAATTTTATTTTGTTCAATTAACTTTCCTTTTAATTTTCGTATTAAATTCTTAAATTTTTCAATTAATTTTTTTTTTTATTTAAGTGCTTTAATTTAGAAATTAATAATTAAAATTTTACAAATTAAAGGGTTTAATTGAATAAAAATGGACAAAATAGAGTTATGATAATTATTATCTGTTTTTACTTAATCCCTATCTTTTACACAACAAATTGGTATCAAAGACAAAGGTTCATCTGGACATTAACTATAGTTTCTGACGATGACTAGGGGCATAATTCAACAAAGGGAACAATCTAAAAAATAATATGAGTTTAGATTCAAGTTGCAGTTGAAAAGGATAAATTGCTTTAAATATTACTAATAGAAAATTGTACAAATATGTGATAAAGTAAAAAAATATTAAGTCAATAGTTCATATTTAATACTCGGGTGGACATAATATTACAATATTATTATATATATTGGTATAAAATATATATTAACTCAATTGATTTTATAGGTCTTACTCTTAACTTATATGTGTGTCTAAATACATGCTCTAGGATATAAATATATTAATTTTTTTATTATTCTTATAATAAAAAAAATTTTCTCTGCTGTAATTTTTTTACACATTCGAAGAATTTTTTACGGCATTGATTTGTCATTTGTTACTTTTTTAATTTTTTATCTTTGTCTTTCTTTTTAATCCCTATTTTTTTCGTAACATATAAAAAATGTAAGTTTGGAATATTTGAGGGAGTATTTGAAGTTCACAGACATAGTCGATGGGCGTGGGCGAAACGAGGGGAAGTTTCCAGAGTACTTGCGGGAGTAGTGTTCGGATATTTTGGAGCCACATTGAGAGTTGACTGTAGAATTGTATTCTTTTAACTATGCAGTGAGTAGAATTGTATTCTTCTCTACTATTGAAACTTGAAACTGTGAGCTGTCAAATCCTTTTCAGTTTTATTTCCATAAATTTAATTATAAAACCATTTTTATTTTATTCAAAATTTTAAAACAATTTTCCCTTCAACTATATCAACGAATTAGTTATAACCTCACTATTCCTTACTAACATTTGAAATGAACTCTTAAAAACAAACGTAATTAAGTTCAGTGGAAACAATTCGGCATGCAAAGTAAAAACCATTCAATAAATCTTTTTAAGTCAATTCAATTAATTCCACTAAAATGTTCCAACGGTATTCATTACTTAATTTTCTTTTTGATTGTAGTACTTGATACCAAAAGTATGTCCTAGATGGATTATTAATCTGTATTCTTCTATTCTAGGTAAATAAAGTTTATTGGTGATGTCTTCATTTGCTTGCATCTGTGCATGGCACAATAGGATCACGTATTGTATTTTAATTCAGTGAAATAAAAATTTAATACATTTTAAATAATTACAGCTTAATTTATTTTATAATTATGTTAAGAATAAAGGGTAAATGTAACTCCTCATTTCTGCTGTACAGCTATACCATAATTGCAAAACCAGGACACGAATCAGGCCTAATCGGCCAATTAATTCTTGTTGTACCCATCCAAGAATGGTATATAAATTTCGACTGGGGAGGAGTCCTGCTATTTTCGCACCTCAAAACACTTCCCAGAATCCCAGTTCACTGATTTTTTTTTTTTTTTTTTCCCAAAAGATACCTTATTTATATATTTAAAAATCGCACTGCTCAAGTGCTAATAGCCTAATTTAATAACACTAGTTTTTTAAAGAATAACTACTCATATTATATCTACAATTAAACAATCCTAATATCCTATACTTTTTAAAAAAACAATGAGGTAGTGTGTGTTTTTGACTTTTGTACATTTACAAATGCTGACAAACATCTATATATTGAGATCAAATTTGACAGAAATAAACATCTATTGAGATTTAAATTTGACATATATTGAATTTAACAGTATAATATAAGAGTATCAAATTATTTTAGATTTTATATTATCAAATATTAATAATTTTAGAGATAAAAAAATTTTAAAAACTAATGTAATAGTTGATGTAATATAATTATATTGTTATCCCATATTTTATTTTATTTTTTTACTTATGTGATTTTTTTATGGTTGTAAAAATATGGGCCATGTACCACAATAATACAATACTAGTATATTGGCTTTGTATTAATTGAGTAATTTGAATAAGAAATGTATATTATTATACAAAAAATATAAAATGAGATGAATTTGAAAATAAAAAAAATAAATTTCTCAAATGTTAACAAACAAAGAAAAAATAAAAATTTATTTTCACTTAAAATTTTATTATAGGAAGATGATACTCATAAATTGAAAACTATCCACGATGTACAAATTAATTATCTTGAAGTCTATAAAACTCAATTTTGAAGTTGTTAATTATTATATTTAACTATTTCGAAGAAGACAGAAAAAATATTTCAAGATTTTTAGAGGATAACAAAGCTCACCCACGTTAAAGATAAACTTTTTATGATTTTTTATCTCATTAATACAATTTCAAAAGTTAAATTACAAATTAAGACATAAAAAAAAAAATAAATATGAAATTCAAAAATAATTTTATAGGTAAGGCTTTTATTTTATTTTGTTAAGTTCCATAGTGGGCCTTTGTCAAAAGAAATGACAATGAATCTAGACTGGATGAAATGATTCCTTTATTCTCTCTACATAGATGACAAACAATACTATAGACAAGCCAGTTACTTTCAAAAAGTCCATTGTGGCCACTATTTTGTTGACCTAGTCAATTAAGCTGCCACTGTCAGCTAACATTCGTCATCAAAACCCAAAACAAGATGGGTTGGATCCATTTGGGTATGAACTATACTAACCCTTTTCTTTTTCTGTAGCAATCCAAGTATCAGGAGAGGAATATAATTTCATTTCTTTCCTTTTCTATAATATTTTCTATTTGATTCTTTGACTTTGTCCACCTTCGTTTGAGAAGGAAAATAATTAGGATTAAAATATTAACTAATTTCATCATATTTTATTATTACAGATGTAGATGGATGTGTAATAGATTTAGAACACGGAATTATTGATTTACAAATCATCTTCTTTTATACGAGGAGATGTCATCTTCATGAAATTAGAAGGTGATTTAACTTGTCAATTTGAGTTGGACAGACACAAATGTCTAATTTGCTACAAATGAGAGCAATTTTGGTCAATCAAGTAAAGAGATTTGATTACTGTTGTGATCATCTATATATATATATCCTCAATTCCTACTTCCTACCCTAAGCAAAAAGCTATATGTAGAGCATTAGAATTCCGGGGCCCTTTAACCAATCTCAGTGGATTACTATCACTTTTTATTTCTTAATTCGGGCACATCTATCCCCTCAGAAAAACACACGTTTCTGTCAAACTCTCTGGTAAATGGACACGTGTCTATATGATATTCCTCCTACCTACCATGTGTTACCTGTATTGCCATGGCCTTGCCATGCTACAGCACTTTTCACCAATCTTCAATGGCACGTTGCTTGTTATAATGGAACAACCATTTCAACAATGGCATTTTCTATCTTTTTCATCCAAGTATACAACAAAATTACTTATCTTGCAAAAAATAAAGGACCATATGCTTTCATGTCTCCATTGAATGAGGAGAATGATTAACTTGTTAATGGATCGGACAATTTGGCAAGAGTGAATTCTCGATTTCATTTGAATATTGAGCATACAGTTAACATCACTGGAAATATTTCATGTAGAATATCTACTAACATGTTAGAGTTTCTACCCCAATCTTTATTCAAAATCTTAGCCACCGTGATCGTGGGAAAGAGACAGACACAACGACAGCTCAAAGAGTATTGGAATGGAGATTGGAGAATCTATAGTTAGTTCTATTCGTACATAGTAAAGAATGGGATTTTATCTATCATTTATCGATCGAGAGTTGCTTGATAACTTCATAATTGACAGCCTTAATTTGCAGAGGGTTAATGTACCTAAATATACAATTTGAAATTATGAATTATTATATATTAGATGCTATTTTATAATTAGAGTCTGATGAAGAAAAGAAGTTCTTTCTATTTGCGTGCTTGAACGTCTCTTGGACCGAAGTTTGGATAACTCTTAGTCTTTTAGACTCAGAATCTTGCTCGAGAAAAGGAAAGGAACAAATTCATATGTACAATTTGCTAAATGCTGGAGGTAGGAACGAACTTTAGTCTGTAGAAATCTCTTACATGTTCAAAGATATGGTCAACCGAATGAATCATATTCCAGTGTTTAGAGTGAACCGTCCAGACGAAATGTTTTCTTTTAATTCATCTCATCATCAATAAATCATTCATGTCATGAGTAATTAATTAATTAATGAAGTTTAAAACTCGTTAATATTATATGGATTGTATTAATTTGCGCGTTTATAATAAAGTAAAAATTCATGCATGCGGTTAAAAGCAGCAAGAGAATTGTCTATAATATTAAAAAGAATAAGTATTTTTGTAAGTGTAAAAAAAAAATTAACATATATAATAAAAAATTAATTAAAGACATTTTAAATAATATTAAAGATGTACAAAATAAAAATTGTTTTTTAATAGATATTCAGAGTAAAATAATATTTAGAATAAAAATTATGGTACAAATAAATTCATCCTATATTTATTATACAAATTAAATATTTGTATTCTTTATTAGACACATAGAATTTAAAATTTAGATTAGAATAAAAAAAAACAAAAGATTAGTGACAAATGATGCACCAAGTTTACGCAATATTAATTGGCCTTGATTTGACAGGATTATACATTGATCCATGGAGCATTTTGTGATGTCAAGCCAGTCTATCTCGTAATATGAGGTCACTGGATTCTATAGCGAGTCTCATCATCTTCATCTTAAGTTAATCCATTGAGAAACAAACGTCATGAACTTTAACTTTGGCTAGACGAAAGGGAGTGCGAAATGACTGAACCACCAAGTAAACTGTAGACTTAATTGCTTCCTTTGTATATATTCCGGTCTTTGATTCCCACTTCTTCAATTATATTATGTCTCGTGAAGGAATTTTCAGCTTCTCTCCGTTAAAGTATATGCGGTCTAAATAATGTTATTTTATTTATTCACTCAATTCTTGATGTTGGTTCTTTTTTCTTTTCTTTTTTTTTTTTATGACGAAAAAACTCTCATATTTAATTATTATTATGGTATTTAATCATATACAGGATCAGACAATTATTTTTAATATACGTATTCACAGATCACACAACATTCGTCTTATATTGATAAAAATGTATATACAGGGATCACATATTAATGGTACTAAGCACGGAATAAACCCTAATTGTCTTAGATTTTTACAAAGAATACAATTCTAAAATGCGAACATAAGACAAACGTTAAGCAGTCGTCACATCGTACCTAACTACTAAGTTACACTCTTTAGAGGCCATATTCGTTATTTTTACTCTCCATATTTATTGTCTTTTTTTAGAAGAAATAATAATAAAAGAAAAATTAAATTTCAAATAGTTCATCTAATTAGGCTTGTTATCCATTGTAAGGTACTCTCTGCACCTATGCCATGACACCATTCATTTGATTCAATTTAATATAACACCTTTTTCAATAAAAGAATACATGCCTATCTTACATTAAGAATATTGTGGCAATGGAATATCAGCATTCAAAGTAATTCTTCAAAAGAGAAAAAGAGAAGCTAAGAATATGATACATATAAACAAATATTAGACACGTATCAAAGAAATTAAGAACATGTTCTTGGTGTTGGTGGCTTTTCAATTTTCATCCATCAAGCACCCCTTTAAGCAGTCGGGAATTAAATAAAATTTAATTAGAAATTCATTCTCCATGAAACTTTATTTGACCATGTGAACACTTCTTTAATTTTTGAAAAGGGGAAAAGAAGGTTTTAATTGAAAATTGAAAAGTTTTGTTAATCACAGAATTAGCAAATTATTTGAAGATCAAACAAGGTGAGACACCCTATTGAAGTTGTGGGATTGTGTCATGAGAAGTTGAAATGCATGAACATAACTATTTTCAATTCTGTGTTAGAGACCGTCGCTGATAAATGATCATTTTTAGTGAAAAAAGCTCATGGATCAAAGTCGTTAGCAGCCATAAATTTTCAACATTAATACAGATAGAGAGAATATCAAAACATAACATTTTGAAAAATTGAAACTATAATTGGACACACTAGCATATAACTGAAATTTAATTCACTCATTTTATACTGTTGAGATGTCTTTTAGTAGACTGGATTTAGAATTAATTACGGAGAAAGTACCACATAAGCAATTCATGATAGCGTGTAAGCAAAAAATGGAACGCCAATTTAAAACTATGCTCAAATTGAATAATTTCTTCAAATCTATCAAAAACACACTTAAAATTTACCAAAAAAATGAACAATTTCTAAAAATTTTGTAAAATTTTTAATTTAAACTTATATGCTGTCCTCTAAGAATTTGAGTCTTTTATTTATATATAAAAATTAAAGTTCATGCAATTACATGATTATCCTTAAAATAAAATAAAAAATATTAAAAAACAAGTTTAAAAGGATAAAAACGTAAAAGAACATATTTGATTCAGTTGAATAAATCGAACAATTCATTCAACCGAAATTTGTAACCTTCTCAAAAAGATTTTGAGTCCCAAATTCGATCAAATAAATACCCAGATTCATTCGATCAAAAATCTTCGTACTTTATAAAAATTTTAATCTTTAAATTTGATTAAATGAATCGTACAATTTGTTTAATTGAAATTTTTTCTACTCTTTAAAATCCACTTAGGCACCTATATCTTTCTCCCTCACTCGCAAAAAACTCAACTTAAAATTATCTTCCAGCTCTAAGTATATTCTTTTGTCTTAATCATAATATAAAAATAAATAAGTCATGTTGAATATGCTAGAAATACTCATTGCTTTGGGAAGGTCAATTAAATATGCGTTATTGTTAATTTTTTTAACGCTTCATACAATTCATACTTTTTAGATTGCAACTTGTTATCCATTGGAAAACTCTCTTTTAGCAAACACAATCACCATGTCACTCTCTTTGAAAGGTCAGGCCCCTTAGATATTTATCGGCAGCTTTCTTATACTTGGTATTGGTTGCCTCTAGCTTAGCTTTGACATCCTGTTAAACTATTTGTATATCTTCAACTAAATTCTCGATTGTAGCACTCTTATTTTATCTCTTTAACAACTTCACCAACTTATTCGGATGGTTTAGAGTCCTTTAATAAAGAAGTAAGAAGGTGATCTCCCCATAGTATTATGCATCTCTCTATTGTAGGCAAACTCAAGTTGAGCTAAGGCAAAATCCCATTACCTAGGCCTATCTTCGTATATACTCCTTATCATATTACCAAGAGTCCAATTCATCAACTATATTTATTTATTAATTTGTAGATGTGCTATACTACTAAAATTCAAAAAAGTATCAAGCATTTTTCGTAAGGTAACCCAAAAATGGCTTGAAATCTCAGTATCTGTTGACGTCGTCCAAAATTTGACGTAAAAAAAAATAAAAAATAGAGTCACCATCTATCTAAATAATAGTGGGATAGATCACCTAAAAAATT
>JAWDEX010152668.1:0-21706 GCA_035221805.1 Trichilia hirta | reverse complement strand
TATATATATAATAAAAAAATAGTAATAGAATATATATTCATGATCAACTATGTGAAACCAAGTGGATAAGAATTAAGGACTACGCTAAGCATAACAACCCCAATATTTTTACAACTCCAAGAATGAAGAGAAGTTAATTTATTTAAAATATTACACAATTAATTAATTAATTAAAAGAGATAAAAACTCTTAAATTTTGATCAAATATATACTTAAATTATACTAATTTTAAAATATTCATATAAATCTAATTTATCAATTTAATCAGTAAAATTAAATAAAATTTGATGTATTCAATTATTATAATAATTATAATAAAATGTAAAATTTTAACAAACTTTTAGAATGTTTACTTTTTTATTTTAATTAATTTTTGAAAAATATAATTAATTATGATTATTTATTTTTTGGTACGGTTGTAAGGATTACTTTAGCATGAGGTTTACGACGTCGAGGGCTAAGAATCAAAATATCAACCTCAAGTCTGTCGTTTTCTTCATCGCCTCTCCCGAATGTCCTTTTCGTCTGATGACGTCACTATCACGTGAATCACACGTGACATTTTAGCCTTTACTTAAGGATCAGGTCAAAATTATAGGGCGGGACCCATGTGGATAGTGTAATGACGTCATTGGGTTCATTAGTAGACGTGTACAGGTTGGTGACCGTGAGTTCCGTAACCATCCATCGTTTTGGACACGTGGGTAAATGGTTTTGGGGTGTGGCTAATAATAAAATGGGGTGCAAGCGGTAGTGGGGGCATTGGTTGTTTACCTACCATTTCGGGTAAAGAGAAAGTTTGAAAGCAAGAAAATAATGAAATAAAATAAAGAAGAATTTTTTGTTAGTATCACTTTTGGGAAATACAATGTGCCACGTCAGCAAAAAGTATCATGAAGGTTCGTCTCTTATACTTATCGTTTTGATGTGGTTCAACAATAATATTATAATAATAATACTTATAATAATTATAAAAAGTAATATTAAGAACATAAATTTATTACCGTGCTGTAAAAGCAATGATCCTCACTTTATCAATATTATTTAACTATTATTAATTATATTAATTAACTATTTTTATCATATGTCACGCTAATTTATATATATTGATTTGCATAAAGAGTCTATGTTCTTATTATCACTTAAATAAAATATGCTATTCATTTTTAAATTTTATCTTAAAAATATATTTTAAAAATAAGGTGCTATGCATTTGCTAAATAGTAAAAAAAATTAATAAATAACTTCAAAATTATAAAAGAGAAATGATAAATACTTTCTATGATTTGATTAAATGAAAATTTTTTTCTACTTTATATTTTGTGATAAAATTCTCTTTAAGATTTGAAAATATTGACAAATATCCCTTAACAAATTAACTCTCTTAGTTTTTTTCTTTTTTTTGCAATATAATGACTAATATAAGTTTAACTTTCATAAAAGTATAAAAATAATAAAAAAACTTTAAAATATAATTTATAAATTTTTTATATTTTTCAAAATATAAATTTTATTAATTAAATTTTATGCATTTTATATAATTTTTTAATAGTAATTTTATGCAGTTTATATAATTTTTTAATTTTAATATTTTTATAAAAATTAAGGTTATAATAGTTATTATATAGCAAAAAAGATAAAATATTAAAAAAATTAATTTGATAGAGGCATTTGTTCCCGTTTCAAACCTCAGGATCGTTTATCACGAAAGATAAAATATAAGAAAAATTATTATTTAACCAAATTATAAAAAATATTTGTTATTTTCTCAATTATAAAAATTTACTATTTAATAAGTACCACACTCCCTATTATAAGGTTCACATATCACAATTATCACAAATTTTTAAAATATATTTAAATATCTTAAAATATCTTACAAAAATTTATAAAGCATCTCTGGTAATTATACCATACTGAAAATATATTTATTTTAGTTATATGTTTTTCATCTCGACCATATATTATGATTATTTATAAAATAAATAATCGTTCATCATCATAATTTATAAAACATTTAAAACATATTCAAATAATAAATATATTTTTAAATCTAAAAAAAATATGTAAAACCAAGGTCTCTATATCTAGTGGATTCAAGAAAACCAAGCTGTGAGTTGAGTAAAGAGAATCCTACCATAATAATGTTAAGTCAAAGCGTGAGTCAAGGAAGGATAATCTTACCGAAACAATGTTAAACTCTCAAAATGCTACCACCATCTCGACTATTCAGATTGCACTAAATAACTTGAAACTGTATAAGTGAGAGGATAGTATATAGAGTACACTATATGAGTAAATCATTATATATAAATATCTAAATAAGTATTTTAAATTAAGGATATTAACATAAATGAATTATGTAAAATATATAAAATATTTTATTAATTAAAGACCATGGTGTCGCTCTCCCATCCATTGCATTCACACGTGACAACTGTTACAGACTTTTAAGATACATTCTAAAATTCTCGAATATATTCACAAGGCCTATAAGGCTTATTAGGTACTTATGTATTGTATAATATAATTCATACATTCTAAAATAATATTAATTTATATCATCTCAAAAAATATATAGATAAATATGTCTCTCCGAGACATTAATCAACAAATTCTTATATACAATATGAAAATAGCTACATTTAAAACCATAATATTTAAAAGAAACATTCATTTCTATGTATATATATATGTACATACAAAAGTTTATAAAACAATTTTTTCAGTGGACTAATAACGGGCTAGTGAATCAATATAAAATAATACCAAAAAATTATAATCCTTAAATCAATCATTACTACTAGCGAAGTCTCTATCTTACTCTTGATCTCTCAGAACTGAAGAATAAAGGTGATGAGTATATAAGAGTATACTCAGTGAATGAATATATATATAACGCACTGTCACTTTTCAATATTTTAAATACTTATATATATAAGTATTTAAAATATTGAAAAGTGATAGTGCGTTAAAAATATATTTGCAAGAAAGTTTACAAAAGTTATTTTATTTAATAAAAATAAAAAAAATTCAAAAATCATTGGACAAATCACCTTTTCAATATTTATTCTGACCAAAATAATTCGAGCTGTCAATGAATTTTTTCATATAATTAAAATAATAAAATATTAAATAAAAATATAATTTATATGATAAAATATTTGAATTTTATTTTAAAATAAAAAATTAGAATAATTAATATTATTATAATATTATTAAATAGTTCTATTAGAAATATCCTATTTATTATTTTTGTCTTTATGTTATATTAGTAGTAGTAGTAATATTAGAGATATAAATTTTTTTTATAAATTATTGTGTATAATTAGTATAATATGATAATATTTAATAAAAATAAAAGTAATACAATTAATAAAAAAAAATATGCAACATCTGATAACTGATACTATTATATTATGTTAATTTTGATATAATAGTTTATATTTTAGTATAATTCTCTAACTATAGAGAGAAAATTTAGGTGGAATCAATATATTTTATGGTTATTTATTTATTTATTTCATAAAATTTATTATTAAAATAAAATAATGATAATAATGCAATATAATAATGAAAGAACAAAAATTAAACACTTATGTATACATAGTTTAGAATTGATCAACTATAATAATAAATAAAAAATGAGAAAAAATAAGTTTTAATAATTTAGAGTAGTTCTATTTAAATTATTATTCAAACTAATGTGATACATTTTATTATCATAATATAAAAAATAATATAAAGTATGTAATAATGAATATTGTCATATTAATTTATTAAAAAATTGTATATTATTCAATTTCATTTAAGTGAAAAAATGGTTTAGTTTGATGGTAGTTACATGAAGCAATGATGATAGTAATAGATGCATCATATTAATAATTTGTTTACCCAACATTTTAATTATTTTTAAAATATAATTTAAAATTAGTTTAAATTTATTTTCTTTTATTTATTTAAAGTTTAAAAAATTAAAGTTACAACTTAAATTTAAAATTGTTTTTGAGTTTCAAATCAAACAATTGTGTACAAGTTTTATATGGAATAACGTAAAATACAAAGCATTCCAACTTGTATTGGCAAAAAATGCCCGTCCTTTAATGGCAAATAATACAAGACTTCATTATGCACCAAGCCTTCTTGTTGTTCTTATTCCATGGCCTCAAAGTCAGAAGGTTGGTTCATGTCAAGGTGATTTTTTAAAATTTTGACCCTTGATTCGGCCTATTGTCCGCCCTATTCATGTCCAAAATTTATAGGACATAAATTCACCAACTCATTTAGTAAAAAACAAAAATTATAAGGCCAAAAATCAACAAGGGGATTGCCTACTTTATGCAACAATTTGAGTAAATGAACGTGACAAAAACCCAACAAGGGTGAAGGCTAAGGCAAATAGTGGATGAAAATGCTAGAAAATTATGAATCAATGGAAATCAAAGGCTAGAAATGAAGAAGTAAGGTTTGTTCTAGATCAACAAAGGAAATGACTTAAACCAAATTATATATATTTGGTTGATTGATTGAGATGGGTTGCTAATATAACGAAATGGTCCAAACATTGCACGAAATAACAAACAAATTTGGGGGATATGAGTTGTTGGCCAAATGGGAAGGTCAAATTATGTAATACCCAATTTAGAAAGGGGCCGGAAAAAGTTGATACTTTCACGGATTCATTGATGGTCGCCTAATTTGTTTACCAATTTTTAAATAATAATATTAGAAATAAATTTTCTTTTATAAAATTCTAATATACAAACTAATGTTGTATAGTAGAGTTTGAAACTTAACTTTACCATCACTCAAATTCCTGTAATAATGTAATGTAAAATTTGATGATTTGTAAGTAATAAATAATTTCAAACTCCTTTAAATTGTTTATTTAAAATAATCGATATAATATAATAGTATTAATTGCCTTCTATACATATAATTCCTTTTAATAAATGCATAATTTTTTTATTTTTATTAATTAATAATAATATACTACATTAATTTATACGTAAGAATTTATATAAAAAATTTGAATTTCTGACACCACGTTTACATAAACGAGCATGCACTGTCATATCTACAATGTATGATTTTGGAGCAATTTTAATTAAAATAACATATAGATCCTGTAGTTTTATTAAAATATAAAAAAAATATAATTTGGTCTATTTTAATAAATAAGTCCCTAACGTTATTAAACATTAATCACTGTTTAATTGGATTATTATTATTAAAAATGAGGTTATTAAACATTAAAAATAACGAGAAATATAGCCAATTAAAAATTACTATTTTTTAAAAAATCTATGTTTCATTTTTCCTACTGAATTATTTGTCTCACAAATAAAAAAACAGACTCATTTGATAATATATTCCTAATTAAAATCACATCAATATATTTCTAATTAAAAATGAAACTAAATAAGAATCTAATAAAACAAAAAATATAAAAATAATTAACATCAAAAAGTAGAGAACAGATATTTATAGCACTCCTAATTTTTCCCTATTTAAAATTGATACGCTAATGTTAATAAATAGATATTATTACATTATTATGTCAACATATTAGTGGTATTTTTTAAATAAATAACAATAAAAATATAAAAATTTTTGTAAAAAATATTTATTTCATATTTTTTCATCATATCATATTAATTTATAAAAAAATATATAATACATTAATTAGGATCACACTTCTTTTTAAATAGGATATTAAAATATATAATAACCTTTAATAAATGTTGAGAGTGAAAATATTATTTTTATATTTTTCATGTAAACTAACTGTGTGAGCTAATAAATAAAATATATAATACATAAAACTTTAAAAATTAAAAAAAATGGGACGAAAAAATATAAAATATTACATTAATAAAAACATGGAAAATGGGCCATTAAATGAAGGCCCATATGGACTCCTATTTTAAACTGGGCCACGCACAAAAAATATTCATATTTGTTGTGAGTTTTTTGGTTTGATTTTATTCGGTTCATTGGTTTGAATCGTTCTAGTTCAAAGTAATTTTATTTAATTTTTTGTTAATTTTAAATATTTTAAATATTTGGTTTTTTAATAATTTAAAATTTATTTTTAAAGCCTAAACTTTATTTTTCTAATCACTATAAATATTGAAGGTTAGTCTATTAATAAATAACATATTATAAAAAATAAAAATAGATGGGGTAGGGTTTTTTAATTTTGCTTATGGGATTAAGGGCTTTCAGTTTTGCTAATAAAATTAGGGTCTTTTAGAACGATATTTTATCAAATTATTATCACAATAAAAACTTGTGGAAAAAAATAAAATAATTAAATATTTTAATAATCATGATTACTAAATAATTTATTATTAACATTTTATAAAAAATAGATTATGTAAATTATAAGTTTACAATTAAAATCTTTATTATTATTTCCTATATTAAAATTAAAAAAATAAAATACACCAATATAGTTATAAGAATTAAAAATCATAATCCCTATATTGAATTAATATTATATTAAAATCAAATACAATATCATAAATAATAAATTAATAATAATTATACAATTATTAATTTATTAAAAATTTAAAATAATAATAAATTAAATAAATTATAAATATACAGTTAAAGTATGACATACATATGTGCACAAGAAATTGCATAATATACTTAATTCTAATTTTCACATGTATATAAATATGTAACATTTTATATTTCAAATTGATAAACTACTAATTTATAAGTTAAAGGTTTGTAAATAATCTAAATATAATAAATAGTTTTATTTTATAGATTTTTAAATTTAATAAATGCATATTAAAAATCTAATATTTGTTGTAAAAAACAAAATGACAACTTGATAATAAACTTAAAGAACATGTTCTAAATAAGGAAGGAAATTTAAAAAATAAATATAAAAATTATACCTTTAATAAATTTAAAGTAAAAATTCAAATATAGAGGATAATTAAAATGAGTAAAAAAAATATTAAAACTATAATTACAAAATCTTTTAATTTATAATGTAAGATTTTATTTGTAAATTTTATTTATTATATTTAAAAATTCTAATACATGGATTATAAATCTTAATGTTATTACACAACGAGAGGTATATATTATTATACATAGATTTTGAGAGTTCAAGTGGCAGAGTGGGTGAGACTCGGAAAATTTTTGTTTAAAGGTTTGGGGTGATTGGTAGTTTTCAAAGAGGATGACATAAGTGATAATAATTTTATAAAATATGGGCAATTCAGATATTTTCCTTTTCTTAAAGAGGATAGTTTTGACAAAAAAAAAAAATAAGTAAAGAAAATCGAAATATTGATTTCATGATTCCATTTTAAATATAACTTAATTGCTTATAAGATATGCTATAAATTACAAAACTCTCTTAAATGTCCTTTTTTTTATTTTTTTTATTTTAAGGGCAAGCTTATCCCCATATTTTAATTGAAAAATAACACACCTTATTTGCAATTAAGTTATATTAAGAATGAAATCCATCAATTCAATTTCTTTGCTTTTTATGAAAATTGTTGTCTTTAAGAAAATCAAGTCATAAGAATATGTTTGTTGATGCTATCTTTTAGTGAAATCACACATTTTTATGTTATTATTTGATCCTAAAATCATTATCCCACAACAATAACTATAATTTAAAAGTTATCACATGATTCATGTCACAATACCAAACGATGCCTCAATCATATAGATATATTATATGAATATAACTTTATAATTTAACTTGGGAAGTTATAATTTTTGAGTACTTACAAAATTATGACACTCAATTTTGATATTTCAATCAAGGAAGGAGATTTTTAACCAAATGTTGCAAGAGTGATAAAATAAAGAGATGAAACAAAAGTTGTTAAGCTAAAGGGTAATTTTATTTATGCTTACGTTAAGCAGCAACCCCATTTTTCAACAAAACTAAATAAATTCATCCACCAAGTTGATATGTAATAACATAGCCAATATTACTATACAAGCTCACATAGTAATTTCTAGCTTTAACCAATGGTTCATCCAACTTAGTAGAATTCAGGGCAGTTTCGCAAGCAACGGCACCATCTCCAGCAACTTTTGCATCATAATTCGCTGTTTCAATATCTTCATCCAACTCTAAATTAGCACTCTTAAATGATACAACAGAACCGTCATAAGCTGAAACACACTGCTTTAGGGCTGGCACTAAACTTGGTTTAGTTCTTTTGCTCTCAGCTAGAGTTTGTATGAAAGCTTTGCTGCTTGTTGTGTTAGCTATTGCTATCTCAAAAGAAACCCTAGCTAGGGTTTTCAAATTTGATGCAGATATAGATCGAGAATCTCGATTGAGAGCTAACACACAATCTGCATAATTTAGGGTTTTTTTGCAAACTCCATCTATTAAACTGGTTGGAGAATTCAGATCAGTTAGGGCATTTGTTAGTGAAAGAGGTTGAAGAAGTAAGAAGAAAGAAATGATCATTGATGTTGCTAGTACTAGGTTCATGAAAATGATATTGTAGGAATCCATTGATAGTAATTTGAAATTCCTATTTTTTTGGTTTATTTATATAAATTTTAGTTTTATAACATTGAATGATCATTAATAATATGAGTTATTGTCAAAGATTTTTCCTTTTAAGGTGTCTAAAATAGGGAATTTGATATGATTATCCAACTTAGGCATTGTGTATTTGCTATAATATTTATGTAAATTAAAACAAAAACAGTAATTATATTCTAAATATTTTTTGCCTCTATTTACCTATTTTGGCTAAGAGAAATTAATGTAAATTAATTTACTATGATTTGCATAGATTGTATACATATAACTTATAAGATTGATGAAATCAATTCCATTTATTATTAGTATATAAAATTTTATTCTTTCCAATTATGCTTACTAATAATTAATTTTTTTAAAAATTATTATTAAAATAATCTAAGTCCCTTTCTCATTTAATTTGAGGAGAATTTGAACCTAAAATGATACGAACCTTAAGGAACACCAAAAGATACACAACACATAATGATTCCATAACTCTAGAAAAGTTAAATCAAATTTAAGATAGGACCTTAATTCAATACTTTAGATTAATTTTAGAATTAAAAGTATATTAAAATTTTAAAGAATATAATCATATAAAGAAGTAAAACTATAAAATTAATGAAAAGAAATTATTGATAAGAGATTCTTCAATAATAAATCAAATTTTGAACACCACAAAATAAATTTTTAATGAGTTTTAAATAAGTTATTGATAAAAGCTCTCAATTTACTATTTATATCATTGTTTAATCCTCCCTAATTGAAATAAAACATTTCTAAAATAATATTGGTTTAATAAAAAAAATTAGAAATCTTAACTAAACAAGAAAAGAAATAATTTTTTTTAAATAAAAAATTACTTTAGAAAACTTTCTTTTTAAAAAGTCCTAATTAAACAAGGAAAGTAATAATTACTTTACAAATTTTTTTATTTTTTTCTTTATATATATGTCATAAAGTCTTTAAATATATTTATTTAACTTAATTTTTGAATTTGAATCAAATTAACCGGGTATTGCCACTCTTTCTCACCCATATTACTAAGATTACCAATATTTGATAATTATGCTTTAATTCTGTTATTTATTATTTGAATCTGCCCATTCAAAACTTCGCACGTTTGTTTTGACCATAAATCTTGTAAGTGACTCTGCAAGCTATCCCAGCCGGATGAGAGCGGCACGCCTGACTATCTCAACGACACCTATCAGTGGAAACAAAACTATTTTTGTTTATTTTTTATTCTTTAAATTTATTTATTAACAAAATAAAAAATAAAAACAAAAAAAATATAGAGAAAAAGATAAAAAGACATTAAACTAAAAAAATAATTAGAAAAATAAATTTTAGGATTGAATAGTCAAAAAAATAAATAATTCTCAAAAAGTGATCAAAAACTAATTTTTTTTTAATATTTCGTACAATCCGTGTGATTGAAAAATACATGAAATAAAGAAAAATAGTTAAAATTTATAGCGTAAAAACAAGTGTTAAATCTAATTCTTTTGTTAAAATATTGCTGCATTTAAACAAAAATTGGCAAAATATCTGTTACAACTTTATCTCCTGAAATAACTTAATAGGCAAGAGGAGTTAAACGAGAGTTTATATTGACTATTGTGTCCACAAAATCCAGATATCCCCCGTCTCAAATTATTTACACAAAGAATAAAACCAGCAACAGGAAACTAAATCCAAGGTTGACGAATGTTATGAACAATATAAGGTGAGGAAAAAAAAAAAAGAATGGGAAAATCACTATTCTTCCGTTTAGCTTTTCAAACAATTACAAACACACATCGCTACTCACTGCTTCCCGGGATAAAACAAGAGCTAGAATTCCCACAGCATCAAGGTTAATACTAGATTTTGTGCCGAAAAGGAGAGTTAATTTGACTACCTGAGGGTGAGGTGGCCGTAAATGTTTTAATCGTAGGCAACTTTGGGAAACCAGGAAAACCCATCAAGGAGATCGTGCAATATTCATGTAATACCGAAGCTCGGATCAAGTTAAATACCATAACCCATCATTGAGCTCCTTCCATTGGAGTGCTGTAGCCTCTGCTTTCGGTGACAATGGAGTTGGCAAGTACCTCTGGGGAAATTTCCCAGCTCCCACTTCTCCTTCCCCAACTAGAGTGTCGAGTTTCTGATCGAATGGTGGGAGCTCGAATATCTGAAGCCAAAACAGAGCCTCCCTCTGCAGGGTTATGGGAAGGGCCATTGCTCCCTTGGCTTCTGCTTCCGGTGTACGGGGTAAAGAAGACCTCGGTACCTCCTCTTGAACAAATGCCCGGAAGTTGTTTCTTGAGGGTTTTACCTTGGTGCAAAATACTTCAAGAAAATTATTCATACAACCCTGGTTATAAACATTGAACCTGTTGTCAGCCCTATAGCGGAAATTTTCATACGTAGTCTGCAAAACACAGAACAAATTAGTTCTGCTGGACCATTGACGAAACTGACAAATATTGATGAATTACAATTTATAAATTCCAAGAAAGAAAAGAATTTTAAGGTTTTGAAACTACAAGGTATTAAGAATATTTGCTAATATACACGAAGTGATATTATTCTAACCACGACATACATGAAGCCAATATTTCAAATTTGCCAAACTCAGAAAGCACAGCTACCTGATAAGCAATGTCTTCTTTTGCTTTTTCCCCACTAATAAGACTCTAATCCCTGAGCCCCCCCTCAACTTGTACTAAAGTCATAATTGATTAAATATTCTCTTTATTAAATTGTTTTTTCCACCTTTCAGTCACAGTACACCATGTAATTTGGAAACTTCCAACTGAAAGTACTCTCTTACATTTTTCAGTAAACCTTGCAGAGATTTTTGGCCATTTTAGTTTAGCTTTAGCTTCGTGGTGGTGGATATCTTGTCTGCATCACCAGGTAACCATGTTTCTCCTTCATTATTTGTACAAATTTCATTTTTCATTAAAAACAAAGATTTATAGCAATCCTTATTTTTAACAACAAAATCTACATTTTAAATAAAGCCGAGCCTAAGAATTCAGTAAAATTCGAACAGGTAAAACAACTGAAGATACAGATCATTCAGTCAAATCACAATAAGACCATTTATTTTAGTAGCTGCAACAAATTCAGTATTATTTAGTAGATCTACGGCTGAATGCTGCCGTAAATGATCTTAACTAAAAAGAAATAAAGACGAGAAATTGTCTGACCTGATTTGTGCCAATAAGATACAAATGGAAGCCAGTGAGCCCACCAACAAACCACAGGGATATGAAACAATAGGCCATTAGTATGACAGACGCTGGAGACTCTTTCATCGCCTTCCAGACTGTGCCATCATAATCATCCATCAGAATCTTGATGTACAAAGCTGACATGGAGAACACGTACATACAGAGAAGGGTTGATGAAGAAACGAACATGAAGAAGTAACGGTAGTTGCGCTGCAGATGGACAAAGCGATTAGATTTGTGTAAAATAACACTTCCTTGAAGAAAACAAGCAAGTATTGATACAAGTGCAATCTTATTTGTTTGTATGACAGCATACCAGTCCGACACACTGGCCCACCCAAGGGCAATGGTGATCAAAACGCTCCACACAATTGTTGCAAATGGAACAATGCGAGCAGCGTGGAGGACGATAAAGCATGCAAGTGTCACAGTACTTCACTCGTACAGAAATGCCATTGACCATAACTTCTTTAGTCCGAGGGAACTGAAGGCTGGGTGTTTGTCTTCCTCCAGCATCAACAGATGCAGGAAGGTCATATCGAAATTCTTCCTCTGGTGGATGTGCATTACGAGGAATGATACCAGGGTCTTGTGCTGATGTGAGAAAAAGAAGACTCAATACCTATAGAAATTGAAAACGGACTTAAAACAGATAACATGGCAGGTAAGAGATGAAAATTAATTAAAAAAAACACTATGAAGAAAAAGGTATTTGCAATCCAATAAAATCTGTAAGCTAGACAAAGACTGAATAATGAATGAGAAAATCTTTATCTGAAAAGTCAGATTTAAGCACCAAATTTAAGCAAATTTCAATTGTTAGCAACTGAAAAGAGTCCAGTTCAAGGTGTGCCACCCATGCTCCAACTAGAAGAAGAAACAATTCCAAAATACTACGATTATCACATGATTTTGGACCATCAAAATACACCACTAGATTCTAAGGGCAGAGTACAAAATTGCACAAATAACAGATGTCTGTTCAATTGCACGTCACATATCCAGTCATTCTATAATTTGGGCTCAAGAGTATGATATTACAAAGGGAATCACCGGAAAAGCTAAAGGGTCAACAAGTCTGAGTTTACTGCGATTACTTGAAATGCGTTTGGATAACATTCTTTTTCGATTGGGTATGGCTTCAACTATTCCTCAAGGCAGCCAATTAGTTCATCATAGATATATTTTAGTTAATGGTCGTACGGTCGATATATGAAGTTACAGTTGCGATATATGAAGTTACAGTTGCAAACCCCCGAGATATTATTATAGCAAGAGATGACCCAAAATCTAAAGATCTAATTTAAAATTATCTTGATTCATCCCATCCCGAGGAATTGCCAAAAAATTTGACTCTTCATGCATTCCAATGTATCAATCAAGTAATAGTAAATTCAGATGACTTGTTTTAGATTGGCTTATATTTCATAAAAGATTGCACTATTATGGTAAGTAGAAAGGGTTACTGACAGTGGACGGAGCATAGCATAATCCACTATCTGCCCTGCTTTAAGGTTTAATGCTTTGTGTGGGAGTCAGTTAATAGTCGGGGTGCGTGAGAAACAAAACACCCAATGGTACGATAAAGGGACAATTTCGAAAATTTATTGTAAAATTTTAATATAAATACATTATATTATAATTTTATTTTACAAGGTGAATAGTAGAAATAACAGCAAGTCCATGGACGTATGCATATTGCTAAACCACATAAATCTCTAGTGTCTCTATATATTTGGTTTGATTCAGCTATTATTTTCAGTGAAATGTGTGACAAGACCCTTCGGTAAAATTTTAACCCCGGACAATCCATAACCTAAAAGGGGACTGTTGAAAATCCTAACAAAATAAGATGGCAACCAAATGCTACCTCCGTATGAGAGTGCAAACCAATAAAGCTATCAAACACTAGCCAACAACAATAAATGATAGTCGGCTGTCCACATCTAAACATAATTGACCACAGAATGTCATATAACACTCAAAAAGTAAAATAACACAAGAGTACCAAGGGATTAAGAGGACTAACATAGATCGTAAAAACAACTGCTACCACCAGAATTGAATATCCTGCATTGTGTGGTGAAAACTCATGTCGAAGGTGCCTTGCAACAAATACACAAAAGATAACAATTGGAAGGATAATCAGTAATAATGTGACGAGCAATGACTTAGCATCCGGTCCAAATATCAACCTCCCACCAAGGATAAATCTCTGCAAAAGATGGACAAAAGGTAAAATTAAGAACCAGGGAAAAAAAACACCCTCAAAGAACAATTCATTACAAACGAAAAGATGCAACAAGAAATTTCAAAGAGCTAGAGAAAATGAAAGCCAAAATGATAATAGATCTGTCATTGCGTTTGTTATACGAGAAAATTATCTTTGTACAAACGGCCATTGACCATATTAAGGCAAGATGACAAACATAAAAACCTTAAGAGTCATCAATCATTGACATTTTGCATCCTGAGAGAAGTATTATGCTATTTGCTATGAAGAACTTTCTTATGAAAACTTCAACTTCATGCGTATTATCTATTAATTTTCGGTAGGCATAACCAACATCTGACAGCCAACAACAGAATATCTATGTACTCAGTTTTCATAGAATTTCCCGGATCCATGCAGTGCTTGCTACGTCAGTACTAAGTCAAAAGAGATCCCGCCGATATAAAGTAGAAAAAACAAGGATGTTCAAAATGGCAAATGACGCACCTCTACTTGTGCATCAAGACTATAAACATATACTGCAGAATGCAGAAAATTTTGTGTAAAGGGCACTCACTTTGCAAACTCCAAAACACAAGTGTTTACATGTTCTGTAGTACATACATATCAAGGGTGCAAAACTGTCATCACAAGCAAATCACATTTAAATACAATTTCTCTGACCCTCTTACCCCCAAAAGACATCTTCTCCTTGAAGATAAAATTATTAAAAACAAAAAAGGAAACCAGCCTTTTAACACACACACACACACACACAAAAAAGTGTCAAAAAAGTTGTTCCCACTCATTATATTTGAAAACTATTCCTAGTGTCATTTATACTCTGCTCTGCAGCATTCAAGTAGACGGGGTAACTAGATGATAACAAAACTTCCTTACTTCATCAGCCAAGGCCAGCTATCCATAAATACAAGCCAGTGCAGGCTGCCGCCACTCAAACAGTACTATCTTTCTATTCACATCAGAGATTCAAGTTGAAAGTCATTGAACATGTAGTACATGATATTTCATATCAGTCTGTTCACAGTATGAAGAATCCTGGATACATGTCTAAAAAGACTCCTTATATGTGTATTTGCATCTTTTTCTGTATAATTGAACATAAACTGCTCACCAATACCTTCCATAAATGCAATAGTTATCCAAAGGAGTATCCAATCCAGTCTTCTGGCCCTGGAATCCCTTGAAGATAAATTAAATTTTATAGGAAAACAGATGACAGTTTGCTGAACTATGAAAGTTGATGAAAGAGGCCTAAATTATGTTTTAGAAGGCAGAATGTTCTGTTGCAAAACAAAGATTCTAACACATGCAGAACAAGACATGCGAGCATCCAATCTACACGGACCTCTCCAAAGAAAATTCAGTGGCAATATTCAGTTGAGAATTGGGAAGGCAGCACTGAACCATCAGAGTTTTAAATCACTTCCATGTTCAAATCAGACTCACATGGTCACAAAGCAAGTTAGGATATGATCTTCATGCCAATGGACTTTAGAATAATATACCCACCTTTTCTTTGTCTTTCTTCATTAGTCCAATGGAATTCATCAAGCCATCATATAATTAAAAGCTTGTGCTTTTCTCCTTTTCAAAAATATCATAGAAAAAAGATCTGCAAATCTATAACATAGTTTCAAATTTGGTGGGTAAGAAGTACCCCAGACAATATACATAACATCTTTACTGTTTAAGCCCACTAACTCAAGAGCCTTCTAAAGAAAATGGAGACTTATCAGTAATCTCAACCTTATTCAACTGTGTCAGCCTTCAGTAGATCCCACATTGCCATTGTTATTTGGTATTGTTAATTAAGTATCTAAGTTGTGCATTATGCAGTTTAGGGTTCAGGGTACCATGATATTAACACCTTATGACATTGTGCCCAACATAACGCAACTCATTGGATGACAAGTAAGCTACAAAGAACAACTATGTCTCTAAAGATTGTTGAAAAGTACCTACGGCGATTTGTCCACACTACCAGCAGTGTAATATAAAAAATTTTTGCCCCTTGTAGCAAATTTCATAAAATTCATAGCATATAAAGAATATGTTTATGTCAGTCAAACAATAGAGATGAGCTTTAGTGTACCTTTTCTATTAATACTAGAATTCACCAAGATAAATCATGTTGGTACCACTAACACTTCTAAGACACCAATTTCCAAACTATATATAACCATTCATCATAGCAACTCCATGACAATGATTTAGAGATCTCAAATATCAATCAAATTGCTAGCACTATGTCATTAATCATCTGAATATGTTTTTTTCCCTTCAAATACCCGGACTTTGTGTTCATAGTTCCCCAAAAGTTGTCATCCCATCAAATTGACATTTAGTTTCCAGCAAAAAGTTAATTCTACTCACACACTGAAATGGTTTCATTTGAATCTTAACACCTTTCTTTACAAGAAGAGCCTCTAAGAGTGGAAAAAGGAGCACTGATCATATATTTTCTTAAGTATTTGATTTTGAGTGACAATTTTTTCATTAGGCACAGTTTCTTAAGCATGAAGTCTACACCACAGTCAAGGAAAGACACCAAAATGAATCAAAAGATATCTTCTCTTAGAGTCTGTCAAACCCCACATTGAGATTCCTTCTACTGCAAATCGAGCTCAAGAGAACCTAGGACTCCATGCTTGGGAACTAGAAATGAAAATGGTTTTCACTACTAGGAACAACAGCGGGAAAATGGATCTCTCCATCATATCTTTTTTTTTTGTTGCTTTTCCTTCATGAGGGCCAATCTGGTCTTCAAATAATTACACATAGAATACAGAGCAATGACATCATGCTCTTATTCATTAAAACAAAGCAGAAAATGACAAAGCAATCACAAAATGAAAAAGCCTAAATCATGCAGCCATTTTTTTTTCCAAATAAGAGATAAATCCTGGAGCCTTACTAAATGTTTCTTTTATAATATTACAATCTACTACCAACACCCATTCTTATTGTTTATTACAAAGATCATCATTTTTATTTGAGGCAATAGGGCAGGCATTAACCTCAAGAAGACATTAAGTCAGTCATATAGAGTCAATTACCATATAACATAAGAAAATATGTTTAATATGAAGTTGAAAGTGGTTATTTGAAATTAAAGCTTGATTCACTCATTCACTATCATGATTTCTTGAAATTTAAAGTTAAAAGAAAAAACTCCAAGGTCCAATTTAGTATCCTAGAAACAAATAATCAAATATGATGCAAAATTGACTTCAAAAAGGGTAATTAATATGGTGGGGATATCATCCCAACTTCAAGATTCAAAGCCATTCCCACTTCCCCTGCATATAACAGCCATGCATCCATCAGTATCAGAGTCTCATATAACAATTGTTGCACCACCAAGCTACAACCAGAACCTCCAATAGAATCCTAAAATCAATCAGTCACTCTTTTAGTTATTCCCATTTATTATTCTAACTATTAAAACCACCACAACCACAACTGCCATCCTAACAACGCCTCCATCAAAATCGTAAAAGCAATACAGCTAGAAATATTGACTTCAATATAACAACCCAGCAGTCAACCATACATGCAAACATCATTCGCTTCCAGGATAAAACATAGGATTCATCCATATCTTCATTTACTACATCCTCTTTTCTTTTTATTGGTAAAACATCGCCATTATTCTATTCTTATTTTTTGCATTTAAATTTTAGAATGCAGCCCTTAGGTACATCCATGATGCTTGCAGCACAATCATTATTAACAAGCACTTCGCAGTTGAACCAACAACATCCAACTCCAACTCCACCCAAATTCTTCCTGCACTACAACAAAGGTTTAGCATTCGATACTACCAAGCTAGTGCCGTGTCTGCAACCAAGAACAAAATCAGACCAAAATCCCCTTCCCACTACAACTGATATTCAATTCTAAGCTCAACATAACAATCCTCAAACCCAATCATTGATGCACAGTAATGCATTCCCTGTCCAGAAGTTTATATCTCTATCCCGTTCTCATTTTCATCCTAAATCATTCATTTTAGCATTTAAAATTAATAAAAGAAATAACTTCTGGTTAATCTGTGATGATTACATGGCCAGCATTATTAAAAAAGGCAGCACAATCGAACCTCAAAACCTAACGATATTTGAGATTTGAAAAAACTTTTAATCAAGGCACTCGCACTGCAGCTTTCACAAGTATCGTTTTAAACTAATGTCTTAGCACAATAATGCAACTGATCATAAAAAATACAATACACTACGTTATCAATTTTTTTTTCCTTTTATTATTAAAGTGGAAATTAAGAAGTAACTTTATCTTTCAGTAATTAGCCTGTTTATGCGAAAACGTCAAAAGAAGAACCAGTCGTCAAATGTTTCATCAGTATTTATTAAAACCCAAAGCAAACCAGAACCTTCAAAATTCCCAGTCTTTTTCCACCATTTTCTCAGCAGCCAAACAGAAACTTAAACTCAAACTGCTGTTTGCTCGTAAACTTATGTCCAACGAGAAAACCTAATTCAAAAACCAGTTCAAACAGCACACTAAACCAACCAAAGCCCACTAATTTTATCACAAATACAAACAAATCTAAACCACAACCAGACAACAAAACGATACATTCAAAGTCAAACCCATATACAATCCAAATAACGAGAAAGAAAATAAAATAATATATAGCCCCGTACGTTACTCCCTTTCCAGACTTCGTACACGCGCTTTGCCATTAACGACGATTCCACGCTCCTCTATGCCTCTTCAACTACTGCGAAGGCCTCTTCAACTACTGTGAAGGAACTGAGTCGAAGGTTTTGTACTTGTCAGTGTTGCTGCGGTTCATTTCATTGATATGTAAAACTAGGAAAAACCCCAAAAATTTTTTAAATTTATACTCAGTTTCTAGCTAATTGAAAGGTAAATTCTGGGTTGACGGTCTGGTTTTTTGGGGATTTTATGAATAAAATGAACGAAACAGATAGATCTTGATGATGACGGTTCTCTGTGAAGCGTAGTCAACATGCTCAAGCGAGGTATGGAATGGGAATATTTTTCATTTATTTATTTATTTTGAATTTATAATTTATTTTTTAAGGGCAATCTAATTTACGGATATATAGAAAAATAAATAAATAAGCAATAAATTTCAAAAATGGCATGTAGATATTGAATTTAACAGTATCATTTTTATAATTATTAAAAAAAATATTTGAATTTCAGACAGCTCTGTTTGGTATGTCCTTCTAAATATAAAACTTTTTAAAAAAGAACTTTTATTAATAAAAATATTAATTATTTAATTAGTCTAAGTAATTTTTTAAATTAAATAATTATTTAATGTGTCAAATTTTAAAATTTATATTAAGAAAAAATATGACAAAATTTTTAAAATAAAATGTTGACTATTTTAAATAATTTAATCTTTTGAAAAATTTAGAATTTTTATTGTTAAAAGTCAAAAATTTAGCAAAATAATTTTTTAATTTTTTAAAAATTCAAATTTAATAACAACCATATAATATAAAAAATAAAAAAATTAACTTTAAAAATCTTTTAAAACAATCATATCAAAGGAACTCTATTGTCTCATATGATTTTATATTAAATGAAATAGAGAATTTTTTTTAATTTACCCTTAATTAATATTAAAATTTTCTTTTTTCTCCATATCAGCATGATTGCTGTGTCATCTGAGCATGATTGGATTATTTAATTTATTTTTGGAGTATATTTATAAATCAAATTAACAATAATTAGTTTGCTACATAATATATAATAAAATTAATTAATACATAATACATTCAATTTTAGATTCATTAATTTTAATAACAGAAAAAATTATGTTATATTCTATAATGCTAGTCTAAAGTATATTTAGTTGGGTTTATAGTATTATGGAAGATAATGTTTGATATTATTAATTTTTATTTAATTTTACAAGCAAAAATATAAAAAAAATATTTAATAATATTCAGTTTTCTAATGGTTGCCTAGGGTATTATAAATTAGTTTTGAAACATTTATCTTATAAATTTTTACAAAAATTTTGTATTTTTAATTTTTTTTTATCAAAAGCACTTATTAAGTGATTTTATTAAAAAAATATTATAAAATAAATTTAGAAGCATTCTTAATTATTTTTATTTAATATTTTATATAATGATAAATATATTTTCAATCATTTCTTAAATTTATAAACTAAAACAAAATAATAATAATCATATTCAATAATAATAATAATAATAATAATAGTAATAATAATAATAATAATAATAATAATAATAATTATTATTATTATTATTATTATTATTGAATATGATTATTAATTTTTGTATATTTGAACAACCAATTATTTTGAATAATCATGGCCATATTCTCAATAAGTTTATCATTAATTATCAATTATTGACTATTTCTAGTGCCTTACAAATATATCTTCCAATATATCAACATCATTTTGTCTATTTGTTTTATTGAAAATAGGAAAAATTGGAAAAAGACATGTAAGTTTTGAAGGTTGGTTTTATTAAATTGATTAATTTTATTAGTTTTTAAAATATTTATTAAAATTCTAGTTTATTAGTGTAATGATTCTTATAAATTTCTATTTATATATTAAAAATAATTATTACTTAAAATTTAGTAAAATAATATAATATATTTTTAATTTTTTTAATATAATAATAATAATAATTTATTTTAAAAATTTTGTTACTTTTTATTTTAGCTATAATATATTATACATATTGTATTATCATGTGATATAAAAACATTATTATTATATTTATTTTGTTAATGTATTTAAAAGAAATACATTCTATTTGTCCTTTTACTATACTTTAGGGGTGTTTGGTATGCTTCATTTATATTTTATTTTTTTATTTTGAATTTGTAATTTGTTTTTTAAAGGAAAATTTATTTTATGGATAAATAGGAAAATAAATAAATAAATTTGAAAAAGGACATATAAATATGGGTTCCACAGTCACAATATCATTATATAATTATTAAAAAAATTTAGCACACGTCCATCTCTAAATAATAAGAGCCAAATTTCTATTGGAGCCAGTTGTAATAAAATTGTATAATTATTCTAATAGAATTTTTTTTTTTATTTATATTAAAAAATAATAAATCTTTAACAACCAAATGACATAAAAACTTATAAAAAAACCTTTAATATAAATTTTGGGGGATTTATCACAATTTTTAAATTTTAAAAAACTTTTCTTAAAAAAATAGAGTAGAAAATATTTTTCATCTTTTAAAATTATAGGAGAGATTTTTGTCATTTTCTCTTATAAATAGTTTGGAAATTATTCTTGAAGTACTTATCAAATGATTTATTTTTTGACAAAAAATTATCATGAAAGTCAACTACAATACGATAAAATAAATTTGAAAACATTCTTAATTATTTTAGTTAACTTTTTACTCATAATTGTTTATCAAAAACATTAATCAAGTGATTTTATTAAAAAAAAATTCAAATACTTTATAATTTCAAAAAAATAAAGAATATTATAAATGTCAATTGAATATTATAAATTAAATTTGGAAATACATATCTTCAATTTACAAAATAAAAAAAATTAATATCATTTTGTCTATTTATTTTAATTGGAAACCCACGTGTAAGGTTTTGAGACTTGTTTTATTCGATTGATTAATTTTAATAATTTTAAAAATAATTTATTAATGCAATTAGGAAACGTACGTACTTGATTTCCTAACGCAATGAGG
>JAWDEX010152659.1:0-21720 GCA_035221805.1 Trichilia hirta | reverse complement strand
CATACCCCATCTGATCCTAATCTAATACAAAACTACCATTGAAAATTGAAAAAGCCTAAGGCAATTGTATAGCTTTGACTGATGGAACTCCTCAGTAGATAACCATATGAACCAAAAAGAAATCCTTTCAAACCAAAAGGAAATCCCACCGAACCAAGCTGAGTGTCATCATCTACATTTACACAAGCCAAGACAAACTATTATCAGCCAATCCTTGTGGAGCATGCAAATCGTAAATAAATAAATACCAGATTCACCGTTATGAAAATCTAAAATACATTTCATTCTGAGTGACAAAAAATCCTATAACCACCAACTTGCCATGATTCAACTCCCATATTATCATTTTCCAAACCCATCAATTTGTCTAAAATAATACATATTGCTTTCTACTGACACAATAAACCCCTTTCTAGCAAACTTGAAAACCTCGACTAAGGACTAAACTTAAAAAAAGCACTAAAACACGAAGCTAAAACAAAGAAAAAATGCAACAACATCAATGAATACGGTAATCTGAAGGCACTAAAAGCAATAACATTTGATAGATGGGAACGAGGATAGCCGAGAGGGCAGTAACTGACAAGCCATGCAGCCTCTTGCGAAGGTTGATGGTGTACCCTCTGGTCACCACCTCCTCCTTTCTTCCTTTGTTCTTCTCCACCATTTTCACTCTATCTTGCACCTGCATTCAGTCACCCACCAGTCACATAAAAATTACCACAAACTTTATTTTCAATCTGTCGTAAGAATCTATTTCCGACTACGGTAGACAACTATAAGCTCCAATCAAAATATAAATTTCTCAACGTATAAAGCAACAGAAGTGTTACGGAGAATCTGTAGGTTGAATTGAAGTACTCTAAGTTTCGTTTCGTTTCGTTAATAGCTGAAAAATCCCGTGTGAAGAACCCTAGAGTGTTTTCAGATTGAGAGGTAGAAAATCAAAGTTCAGAGAGAGATACCTTAGGTTTTGAAGGAATGTGGAAACTCCAGAGACGAGGAAAAATTAGACCAGATTTTCAATTAAAAGCTGTAGCAGAAAACCCTAATTTGCACACCGTGATAGAGGTCTATAATAATATCTATTACACCGTTTGGTTTGGTTTTGGGTATTAACATCTTTTCATTTTTCAAAGTAAGTGGCATTTTAGACATTCTAAATTCTACGGAGTGCATTTTAGGTATTTTACATCATATATGAGCATAAATAGGCGTTTGCTCTTTTTCGATTCTGAATATTCCGTAGCACAGCGCACACCGCCACGAATGGAGGAGCATCTACCACAATCTCTGATTCTCGACATCCTGAGTCGACTCGCCGATTCGGCCGATCTCGCTCGCTGCCGAGTTGTCTCCAAAACCTTGAATTCTCTCTCTAGAGATGTACGATCCATTAACCTCGTATGCACCTTGTCTCGCTACCAAAAATATCGCTCTCCAGTGACCGCGCTGAGTGTCACGCCATTCAAGGCCATTTTCGACCTCCTCATTCGCAATTCTAGGACCCTCGAGTCTGTTTCAATTGGCGTCGACAAGTCTTTGGGCGAAATATTGTACGACGAGGTTGAGGAAGAATCTGATGATCTTTACTTAACTGATGTCGGATTTGTTAAGGATTGGTTGCCCAGGGTTTGTGCAGAGTTGAAGGTTTTGTCCATTTCGGATTTCTGGATTCAGTCTTGTTGGAGAAAGTCCGAGGTTTTGTCATTAATTTCTTCCAGCTGTGAGTTTTATAATTGTTGCTTTCTCTGTTTTGGAAGTGTTATTATTTTTGTATTTGCTGCTGTAAATCATCTTTTTGCTATTGGAATCAATGGAAGTCTTCAAATTAGTAATTCAACATATTTCCGAATTGTCTACCGTTTATGGGAGTAACGTATTGGCTGAGAAGTAGCTGGGCATTTTTTAATGTAGTTTAACATGCTAAAATAATGATACCTAAGCTTTAGTTCCTGGCTTTAGTCGAAGTGATTCATTAAACACTAAAAGTAAGTGCGAAGCCAGCAAGGCTAGTTCAGTTATCTGTGTCGCACATGGGCATTGAAGTCGAATCTGATTTAGTTAATAATTAACTTATGGTTGGCTAAGCAGGTGGTGGCATGGTGGATTGTCTTAAATAAACCAGATACTAAAGCAGCTTCACAGTATATGTCATGGAAAATTGAATGTTGGTCGTCTGCTATAGGGTTCTTGAAAAGGCAACTCTGTTGTTTTGTAAGTTGTTGAGATTTGGGGACGTTGTGGAGTTTTTGAACTAAAGAAGAATAATTGTAAGGTAAATTGATTATTCTTGGCAAAAAAAGTAAAACAATTTCCCTTTAAAGAAAAAGAATCCTCCTTGTGTATCTGTGGCTTTAAATTTATGTGTATAATAGTGTTGTTTAGATGACAGATGTGTAGGACTTCTATTTCATGATTGCTGATTGCTAAAGTTTCCAGATGAAACTTTCTTTTGATTTGGAAAATTAATATTCAATAACATAGTAGAAGCTAATTTGCAAAAATGTAGCTAAGATATGGTCTCTTGGACTGCTGTCCTTGGTGGCATCTGCAGGATTTTTATGTGAAAAACACTGATTTTTTTTTTTAATATTCTTTTTATGACTATGAAAACCACTGATTTAAGGAAACAGAAATTTAACTTATTTAGCTTTTGGTATGTGCTTCATAAATTTTATTTTACCCATCGTATAACAACCCTATGGTTGATATTTTATTGCTTGGAAGATAATCACTTTTTGATTTCATATTTTTATCTTATATCAGCAGAATTGTCATTTATATGCATGTGCAGGCCATAAGCTTCTTGAACTGGAGATGAAAAATGCTTGGCTGTCAGTGGATGGCCTGAACCCAATGCCCATGCTCACTAAATTGACATTGGAATTTATAAGATTAGAAGATGAGGACCTGAACAAGGTTAATGAATGCTTTCCTTGCCTGCAAGTTCTCAATTTGGTAGGTGTTGGAGCACTTAAGCAGCCAAAGATTCATCTTTTGCACCTTAAGACGTGTCTGTGGACTGTGTCAAATGCTCCACTTTCTCTTGCTGTATATGCACCCAGCCTAATGAAACTTGAACTTAAGTGTATTGAACCAAATTCTCTTGTCCTTGAAACTCCTTTGTTGTATGATTTGTATCTCTCAATTGAAAAAGCAAACAAGGTTAGAGTTAAGGAGTTCCAAAATTTGAAGAACCTTCAGCTTGAAACTTCAAGTCTTTGTGGCGTCATTGATAGTTTTCCATTTGGTAGTACAATAAAGAAGCTAAAGGTGGATTCAGGGAAATCAGTAGAGCCTATTGAAATGAGAAGATTTGGGCTGGCGGCATTGTTCAGTAAATTTCCAAATCTGAGTTCTCTTGCTTTGGGCCCCAGCGCTTGGCCACAAGTGGAGAACCACTTTCGCCACGAAGGTTTAGAAGGGGAGCCCAGGATGAAAGAGCTGAAAGAAATTATTGCGCATTTGGTGGTAGATGATATGAATGTTACACTGTCCTTCATATTCTGCATCTTGAATAAATGCCCTAACTTGTTTGAAATGGCCCTTCTTATCCACCGTGAGGTAGATTCTGGCATTGGTAGCGAACTCATCTTAAGGTGTACAGTTGATCATCCAAGAGTCAGATGGAGATGGGGAATGTGGAAAGAAGGAGCAGAGGACACTTGGTTCTGACGTTATCTGATTTGGCAACTCCATTTTATGATAAGAGTAAGTTTGTTATGTTAAAATTCCCATATTCACAGTTGGCTGTAGACACTGGTCAATTATGCGTCCATGATACTCGGAGAAGGTATGTTTATAGGATGATTGCTGAATTGTCTGACTACCACTGAAGATGTCCCCGTTCCTCATTTTATTTCTGCATATTGCCAAAGAAGAGAAAGAATGTAGGGGAAGGAAAACGTAAAGAACAACCGAAAAGGATTGGTACGGTATAGGATACTTGTGTATAGCTGTGTGGTCGTACCCTTTGGTACGATTAGTCAAAATATACATTGAAATGTAAAATGTCAACTTATTTGTAGCAATTGTACTTCCGTACACCGAAATGAATTAACATTAGCACTGTTAAGTTTTCATGTTCTTAAGATAAAATGTTGTATGTGTTAATTTGCACTTTTTTACGGGGTTGAGAATCATAAAAGATTATTATATTATTTTTGCAGATAATTAATACATACTTGGATGTAGGTCAGTTATTTTGAAGTCACAATTAATCGCTTTATAAGAAAAATTAGCAGAATTCTTCCACAGAAGCATTACCGTTATGTGTAAAACGATTGCAGTAGTTATGGCAATAATAATTTTCTTTTTCAAATTTCGGTTAATTGTCGTGAATCTCAATTTCGTTTACTATACTTCCAGCAAATACAAAGGTAATAATTAAATAATAATTTGATCCAATAACTTTTAAACGGGGTTTTTCGTTTTGGTCCACCGCGGTGCTGCTACTGATTATCGGCCACAAAACGTTCAGTCCAAAAACTGGGGCGTTCCGAGAATCGAACTCGGGACCTCTCGCACCCAAAGCGAGAATCATACCACTAGACCAAACGCCCGTGATGATGAGACGATACCTGATTATATAATATTCAAGATAATTTAGTACGGCGAATCTTTAATTTCCGGCCAACTTCCATTTAGGGCTTTGAAGAAGTATATAATTACCGCATCAGCTTCAACGTGATCTACGCAGCCCTAAGCCCTCTCTTCCCTCGCTCCCTCCTTGCAACAGTAAGTGTTGAACTCTAACTTCTATTTTAATTTAATTTCTTTCTTTGATTGTATTCTATGGAGCCATTTTTTGTTACAATAATGTTGATCTTTAGTTTCGTTTGGTCAAGGGTAAGGCACAAATGGCGACACTTCCAGGTCAGTTGATTTGGGAGATGGTCAAGAAGAACAACTGCTTCTTGGTGAAACAATTCGGCAGAGGCAGCGCTGGTGTGCAGTTCAGCAAGGAAAGCAACAACCTTTACAACCTCAACTCCTTCAAACACTCTGGTAAGCATGTAGGAACTAAATTAGCAAAGTGCGAGAAGTTTCTTTTGTATCTCAGTAGTGTTGATTTGTTTCTGTGAATGGGAACTTAGGGTTGGCTAATCGCAAGACGGTTTCTATTCAGCCGGGAGGTAAGGATCTGTCTGTGGTGTTGGCAACCACAAAGACCAAGAAGCAGAACAAGCCCGCAAGCTTGCTTCACAAATCAGCTATGAGGAAGGAATTCCCTAGGATGGCTAAAGCTGTTGTCAATCAGGTAATTCATTGATTTGTTTCAAATTTTTTTGTGAATCCATGTATGTTAACTTATTGTGTTTTATTATACCCGTGTTGAGTGATAATATAATTGATTTTTATGATGCTGGAAATGACTTGGAAGTTCTCGATTGATATAAACTGTTTCTTGGCAAAAATGTTTTCTGAATACAGTTTAACTTATTAATTTGTAGTTCTACTAATGAGCTTCAAAAGTGTTTATCATGTGTAGTGATTTACTTTAATAAACTAATCGCAAGACGTAAATAACTGAAAATTTTATAGATGATGCATCATGTATACAGTACCTTCCTCTTGCTTGTTGGTTTAGTTTTCATGGAGTTGGTGTTTTGTTATTATTTTGGCTATTACTAAATTTATCTTGTAGCTGTGACGAGAAGCTAACATTTTTGCAATGGATCTTCGATGAAATGTACTTGTTCTGCTTGGCTTATGAGCTTCAGCTGTCAACTAATAAGCTTTTTTATTGTAAAAATCTTAGCTGGTGTTAGTACTTCAATTGGTTGTCTTTGTTTGATTGACATATGATTAAATAATTCTTAAGTATCAAAGTTTTAGTAAGAATGATTATTTTTCTAGTTCTGTTAATAATATCTTGTTGATGGCAGATGATTATTTATCCATTTCTGTTAATACTATCTTCTCGATGGAGAGTTGCTCTAACCAAAAATTTTCGCTGCTTTTTCTTCGAGTTTTGAATTGACCAACTTGGGAATTAAATAGTGTAGAGCGCTTTTGTGATATATGCTATATTATGCACTTGTAAAATACGTATCCTCCCTACCTTGATTTTGGATATTGATATTCATTTATTGCCAACCTTTTCAGGTTGCTGATAACTACTACAGGCCAGATTTGAAGAAGGCAGCCCTTGCAAGGCTTAGTGCAGTTAACAGGAGCCTTAAGGTGGCCAAATCTGGTGTCAAAAAGAGAAACAGGCAGGCTTTGAAGGTCCGTGGTAGGAAATGAATTTTAGGAGGAAAAGAGTGAATGCTTTTATTCTTCATATGGTTTATGGTTTTACTGTTTAAAAGTGTCAAGGAGACTACTATTTACTTTTATGTTTAATTTCTTGACATATCAAAGATATTATACCCCTTTGCTACACTGGGGGAGGGTAATATTTAGGTCTTGACTTGATTTTGTTTTAAGTTGAATAGGCAATTTATTTTGTTGTTATATGGGAATGCATGCTACTTTTCCAACGCAACAACTATTTTTCTATTTTTCCTTTTTGAATCCAAGTTGGAAGTACCTCAGATTATTGTCCCACTCAGTTTCTGTAGATTTCGAATATACAGCTTCTGGATGATCAAATTTAGGGTGTAATTTGTTACTATTTTGAAAGAAACTCTGTTATAAAGCGAATTAACAGGGTGTAATTTATCTGAGAAGACCTTTTGGTGGTTTCCGTTGGATTCAGGTTTAATTTTCCCTGGGCAGTTTGCATTTAGAATCTGATTTGGAAGTACCTCAGATTATGATATGTTAATTATCAGGTAGAGTTTAACCATGAGAAAGGGGACATAGACAACTAGAGATTTATTCTTCTGAATAAACGTGTGAAGCAATGCTAATGCCACAAGGCATTAACATTCGAACACTTACCATAGAGTTTTTATTAACAGGGAATGTATGTGGTATGTGTCCCTCTTAACATTTGTTAAAGAATTTTGGTGTGAAAATTGTAAGTGTAAAATTTCTTTTGTATTATTTAGTTGGCACTACACGAGCTTTTGAACAATTCAAAAAAAGTACTATTGGGAGTTGACGCCGTAGAAGGATTTTTAGACTCGCCATTTTTCTTGTATTTGGAGTTGACACAATGGAAGGATTTTTCAATAATTAAAAAAATTATTTGTTTTTTATTATTTCTTTTTAATTGAAAGAAGTTTAAATTTTGGGTGGGTTTTTAGGCTATAAAGGTTTTTGAATCGTTTCTAAAAAGTTAAATTGTTAAAATTTTTCTATTTAATTTAAAAAATTTTATTTTATTTATCTCCTAATATACCTCTAAAATATTATTTATTATTGTAATTATATAATTTTAATTAAAAGTTCTTTATGATGAGCATATAATTAATATTTTCTAATTAAAAATTTATTGAAAAATTCTATTTTAAACAAATTTTACTTAAAAATTGAATTAAACTAACCATAAATATTTACTTGGAAGGAAACATTTTATAAAAACTCTAATTTAACAAGCTTTTCTTGAAAATTAATCTAAAACTAAGCTTAAATTTTACTTCGAAGGAAACTTTTATAGGGTAAAAGTTTGTCTCTCGTTATACCTGGAACTTTGCTCTCTAAAATATATATAATTGAGATAATTCTCGGAAAAAATTTTGGCATCTCCATATTACTCAATAGAAAACGAAAATACCAATAAATGAGAATGGGACGGGTAAACAGGGGCTTCACATCAGTAAGTCATAAAAAAATTGTATTAATATTCACCATAAAAATATGCAATCATGATTTATTTATTAAAAGAATTTATACGTTATTTATAATTAGGGTGGCAAAAATCCGAATCTAAACTGGATATTGTCATATTCGTATTAACATTTTAATAAAAAAATATAATAATTGATATTTTTTTAAAAGCAAGGCTGAACAAGTAGCATTAAGCATATGGTAAACCTTTAAATATAAAATAGGTATAAAATTCAATTTATTAGCCACGAACATATGACATGAAATGAATGAAAAAAAAAAAAAAAAAATTGTTAATTAACTTTACATGGGTAAAAAAGAAAAATGATTCATTTCCTAATTAAAACTAAAAAGGAAATAAAGAAAAACCGACGAAAGAAGAAGAAGAAGAAAGAAGGAGAAGAGAGAAGAAAAGCTAGTAAATTTTATAATAAGCTATTAATATAATTTTTTTTACTGATTTGATATGTATTATAGATATATAATTATTTAAGTAATATATTATGTTAAAAAATTTTAAGGGATGAATATGTATATATCAAGTTAATGATAAATTTATTTGTTTTAATTATAAACAAAATTATATCACATTAAATTAGTAAAACTGTTTAAGAAATCACAATTTGAGATAAGTATATCTTACATGATTTTTTTTTTAATATGATTAAAACTATTTTACGCTGTTTTATTCCATATGTTATTATTATTGCTTTGTAAAATTATAAGTAAATTCTTACTTTAAATACATAACACGTGGGGAGGGGGGCACCTCTTGAGGTTTGAAATGTCTTAAAGTGTCATGCACAGTATAAAATACCACATACAAGTGGTACAAAAAAAATTATATTTTAGTAAATATTTTTATTTTAATTAAACATCAATATGAAATTTATTACAAATAAAAACAATAAAAAAAGTTGATAGTCATATGACATGTTAAGTTATAATCGAGTTCATTGGATGGACAAGTGAATTTTACTAGTAAAATTTTATGTGAATCTGCCGTAAAAATATGATACAACATGACGTTTATGATGAAATTTCTTATAATAAATAGAAGACGGTATATTAATAAGATCTTGATCACCTTGTATGCAAAAGGCACTATCCGATTGAGTTGTTACAGTAAATATTTATTTTTTATTAAGAATTCTTTTAAAATTATTCGTTTTCGTTTTTAATTAATAAATTATTAGTAAATAATATTATCCTTTCAAGTATAGAAAGATAAAGAAATATTTTAGGTTGGTAAAAATATTGAACTTTGTTATTATTCCTCTATATCAAACATGGATTAGAATTTTCAAGTTTACGGGGTATTGTAAGAAAGAGATTATTATATTTGTATAAATATTCAATTTTGGTGCAGTGTAGATATTTTTAATCAAGACATCTAAATTTTTGAATATCCACAAAAAATTTGGACTTGCAAAACATATTTAAACTTCAAAAAAGTATATTAATTCAAAATAAAATAATAACAAAAAATGTGCAAATATAATATTTTAATATAGAATAATAAAAATAAATGTAAAAATAATTATGATTAAATATTTTAATTAGTAATTTAAAACTAAAAAAATAATAAAATTAATCATTCTATATAACAAAAAGATAACAAAACGTGTAAGTTTTTCACATAAAATCATCATTAATGTTTATTAAAACATAAATAGAAGTTTTTTTATATAAATAAAAAATAAACTAAAACGATAACAATCTAATGAATAATATTTATAATAAATTATACAAGTATATCACAGATTACTAAGTATCATAAAAAAGAAATTATTTTTAATATTTAAGATTAAACTTTAATTTTTTGGTTTGTTATTATTTTCTTTAAAAGTTTTCAAAAGTAGATAGGATTGACCTAGTTATTTATTAGTAATATTAAAAAGTTATTAATAATTATTCTAACTTATATTTTAATTAAAAATATTTTACTTATATTTTAAAAATGCAGATTCAGTCCAAATTTTTTGTGAATCACTCCTAATTGTATTTACTCCGCATTGCATGTGAATTTTTCCTAAATCTTACCATATTTGCATTTTAATTAGGTGTAGTCTAAATAATTTTAGGTTAAAATCATCCAAAAACATTTTAATATGATTCAAATTTGAATATTTTTGTAATCCCTAGTCATAACCCAACACATAATGTCAAATTTATTATATTTTCACACATTTTAATTAATAAGTTATATTTAATTAAAAATAAGTAACGAATACTTTCATTTTGGAAGAATGAGTTATTGTTATACTTTTATAAACTTTTCTATTTTATATTAAAAATGAGTCATGAATACTCCTATTTTAAAGGTATGAGTTTGAGTCATGACTTCATTAACTTCTCTATTTTATATGAGGATTTTTCTCATTTTTTTGGCTAAATTTATTTTATTATTGAGAGCAAATATGCATTTATATGTATTCTTAATATATATTTGATCTAATATAAATATTGTCACGCTCTAAATTAGGATCTCGTACGTGACAATCATCGCGTACTCTCATATTACTATTTTATAAGTTAGAATCACGATATAAAAGTCTACAAGACTCTTTATATCATTATTTTCTAAATTATTAAAATATTTATAATAAATTTCAGTTATAAATTAAAATGCTAAAACATTTCAACTTTAATAAATATTTTATAAAATAAATAAGATTAAAGAACAATTTTAGAAACAGCAATTACATCATTTAAAAATACTATACAGTATCTAATGGACTCTATAGTAGTTGAGTTACCTTTCCATTGTAGATGCACTAATTCCTCGAATCTACCACTTTGTTACAAACTCTCTAGCGAATTTAATCTACAAAGATGAAGTAGGGGTAATCATAATAAAGTATACTTAGTAAGTAAACTATTTAAAACAAATAAAGTAATAGATATGATATTTGGGATTCTAAGTCATTTAGTATAAAATATTCATTTTAAAATTCATATAATTTCAAACATTTTTCTTTATTAATTAATAAATATTATTTGATTTGTTAGGCCTGTACCTTCTTTGTAAATCAACTCATTGGGCTGTTAGTCATTTTTTTTTTTTAAGTAGTACCTTCAACACTACTAGTGAGATTCTTTCTCATAAAATTATTTTCTTTATCTAAATATTTTATATACAAGTTAAAAAAATCTTTTATTTTAAAATGTTATCCAACTCGCTAGCATTGGCTATGAATAGTTAAGTGATGATAATTGAGACTGTCCTCGTGATAATCGTCAATTTCATAACGTGTCGTGCACATCATCTAAGTGATATTCTATTATGAACTACTTAAAATTATAATATGCCTGCACATCACCTAGATGACCGATCACATCTAAGTTACTCAAAATAATGATAATAAGCTCTACTCATTATTTTAGTAACGTTCTACTATAAGCAACTTAACAACAAATCTACTTTGTAAATTACCTAGATGGCTTTTCATGAGTCTTACTATAAATTACTTAAGAATAGGCCCACTAGCCTTATTATTATCAAATCTATATAAAAACAATCTTGCCCTGAGAGTTATTTCAATCAAATCTAGGTAAATATATAATTAAAACATTTATATCGTACAGGTCATTTTAATAGCAAACAAACATATATAACCATAAATTCGCAGGCCATTTGGCATATATATAAAATAACATTCAAACATTTCTTAAAATCATTTTAGTAAAACAACAATAGTAGTAAAATCATTACTTAATGCACGAAATAAATAAGTTTTATAAAATATTTTATAAAAAACACAATTAGTAAAGGTTCACTCATAATTTCAGGAAGGATGAATACTTTCTACCTATCTTATAATTGATTCAATTCGTTACCCGCAGTATCTAAGCCTATTTAACACATTTTCAATTACATAGTTATTGATCATTTCATAAATGTACTTTTCTATCCCACACAAAATCATAATTCTAATATATTTCTTAATTTTGGTGCATTTGAGCTCTAAGGTATGAATTTTTGGCTATTTAATCAATTTGTAATAATAAAATCCCATAGCCCCACTCTTTAGAACACTCAACAACTAAATTTCATCTCAATTCATAGCATAAATAGGATTTTTTTCTTAACTCCCATTCTATTTCCTAAAATTTAATTATAAATCAATTCATCTTAATTCATAAACAACCTAATCTAGCTCAATTTACCAAATCAATCGTTAAATTACTAAATTTCTTTACATATAATAAACCTTAACCCTATTACTAATTCATATCGTAAATACACACTTAATGAAAGGTAAAAAACTTATCAAAGAGTAAATTGGAGTTTGAAGAAGTCAATATCTAGCCAATTTAGAAATCCCCCAAATTTGTTTCAAACCCTAACTTCTTGTTCTCATTTGAATATTCTGTCAAATTTAAAAATACAATTTGTAAAATATATAGAGAGAGTTGTATATTTGTGATTTAATAAGAAAAGAAAGTTTAATCGATAGAAAAATAAAAAAAAAAATAAGGAGAAAAAATAGCAACAAATGGGAGAAAAAAGAAAGAACCGTAAGCAGATTGATTTCTCCATCCTATTGGCATTATGTAGCACCTAAAGAAACGAAAAAAAATTGTCCTTGAGTGAAAAAAAGAAAGAAAATTCTAAAAAGGGGTGAAATAGTAAAAGTAGAGAAAAAAAAATAGGCAATCGGCACTATTTCACAAAGGAGAAGAGGAATCTGGTCACCTGACGGGTGTTGGTCACCCTTATTAGGCCAAGTCCAGCATTAGTCTAGTGGCGGCCATTTAGGTCAGTTGTGGTTGAGTTTTCTTGCTCTTCTTCAACTTTCGTTCGGCTTTCACGTACCTCTTTTTTGGCACTGATTCTACCTTTATTTGGAGCTTATTTTTGTTTTAATTTCTTCCTATCTTCAAGTTATTTCTTTTTTCTTTGAGTGAGAAAAAGTAGTCAATTAATCGGAGGTTTTGATTAATAGAAAATTTATTACGAATATTAGGTGTTCAACGAAATATATAAGTAAAATTTCTAACAAACTTAATTATTTTTCAATAAAATCCTTTTTAAATTTTACACCAAGCCTCAATATCATCTTATCAACATTAAAACTACAATTATACGATAATATTATAAAAATAACAAAAATACTCTTAAGTGATAAAATGATCAAAATGTCTTTATTTCAAAAAATAGATATTTGAAATATTATAATATTAAAATTAAAACAATAATTTAGGTATGATTTGTTTAAATGACATAAAAATATAATTTTATGTTAGTTTTGAGTTGATTGAAAATGACATAAATATTAAATCACCAATGCTAAATTTAATATTCTTCATATAAATACTTATTTATAACAAAATTAATTATTTAAATAGTTATATATATTAACTTATGTAAAATTTAATAAATTTATAATTTTAATATTTTGATGAAGATTAAATTATATTTATAATATTTTAAAAATATTTAATAAGATTCATTAGCATTTAAGTAGGTAATATTTTACATAGTATAAAGAACATACTAGAATACACACACAGAGAGACGCACACGCACACACACACATATATATATATATATATATATTGAACAAGTGATACAATTATAATATATTTAATAATTATGTTGAATTAAAATTTTAATTTTTAATATAATTATTAAATAGATAAAGTTAAAATTAATCTAAACATGATAACACAAATTACCACCTGATTGAAATATAATGAAAAAAAAGATAGTAATGACTAATTAGCACATAATAATTGGGGTACATGGTATCACTACACTTGTCATCAAGAAAAATTAACAAAAATGACCACATTTTAGTCCTTATATGCAAAAAAAATCTGTCAAAAAACACTTTTTAAACTAAATAAAAAATATAATTTTTTGATAAAATTGTCTCTATAATCAAAATTTTTCAAATTCTAAATCAAAACTTTTTAAATTCTGAATTATTAATATAATACTCACTATATCATTAAAAAGAAAAAAGAAACCTCTTACTTTCTCTCATTGTCTCTTATTGTACCACTCTAAATCGGTGGTAGTACGACCTAATCGGTGGCATCAATACACAAATAACCTAAATGGACTCGTAAACTTCTCATACATGTGAGTTTATCTCATTTATTTCAATTTCGATTTGTTTGTACAAAATTTTAAAATTTTAACGATATGAACATACATATAGATTTTTATGTTATAGTTTAAATGTAAAAAATAACAATATTAATTGTGAATAGGTTATTTTTTAGTCAAAAAATTATGTTTGAAAATTTTGTGTCTCTTTTAAAATTAGTTAAATTATTTTTGAAAATATATTGTAATGATTTCTAAAGTATGTTTAAACTGATTTTGAAAATAAAAATATTATTAATTTTGAAAGTAGGGTTAAGTTGACTTTAAAAGTACGAATTTAACTAATTTAAAAAGTATGGTCAAATTAATTACGAATTTAACTAATTTCAAAATTAGACTTAAAATAATTATGAAACTATAAATTAAATTGACTTTAAAAACATGAATTTAACTGATTTGAAAGTTGAAATATAATTGATTTGTTAGTAGGAATATAATTAATTTCAAAAGTAAGAATATAATTGATTTTTAAAGTAGGAATATAACTGAATTTCAAAGTGTAAAGATTAATTAAGTTCAAAAGTATAAAAATAAATTAAATTCGAAAGGATAGCTTAGTTCGAAAATGTATATTAAAGCTTAATTCAAAAGTATATATTATTTTAAATCTAAGAAAAACATAATTGGTTTTATTTCTAAATAATTTACCAATACTAAATGATAATACTCGAATATAATTCATTTAGAGATGGTTGACAAGTCATTGGATAGATTAAAGAATAATTCTAAAGATGCCATTGATTTTCTCATAGTTTGGAAAATAAGCTACCGGAATAGCATGGTTTGTTATGTTATCTAATTTCTTCATGAGTTATTTGTAGTTTATTTAAATAAGTAAAAATAAAATATTCAATTTTCTACTTAATTTTTTGTCCTTAATTTGTAAATGAAATTGTAAAAGAAATTGTGTTAATTTTACTATCTATTGCATTTTATTTGATTGCCGAGCAATAATACTGCTTGTTGAATTTGTAACAAAATATTTTTTAAATACATTTTTACAAGCTCAGCTCAATATTATAGTTATATTTTAAATTTAAAAAAAAAAAAAATGGACTTTTGTACTAGAGAAGTATAGTATCTATGACTTAAAACAGAAAACCATGCAATATAAGCAAATGTGTAATTCATACGCCCTCCACATAATATTTCACTAATTTCAGCAAATGTAAAACTTCTTACCATTTGTATTATTATACATTGAAAACCCAATATTATAATTATATCATTAAATATATAAGCGAATTTTTTTTCTACAATAATAGATAATAGTTATACAATATAATCAAATTAAATATTTAATACATTATTATTAATTTATAACATAGTATTAGATTGATACACTAATTATATAGATTGATATTGCTACTTCAATAGTCGTAAAAAAATAGAACTTTCAAACTTAACTTTTTCCTTTGTTAAATTTAGATTAAATATTGATGTTGATTGAGTAGCCAAAATAATCATTACTAATAACTTAAATGTTCTCAATAATAATAATACTTGTTGTTCCAAATTCAGAGAATGAAATCATGAAAATATATGTATTTATCATTGAGAATAAATGAGTTGCTCTTTCTTCTTTTTAAGCAAACAATTGTCAAGCTATTCTCAAAGTTGAATTAGTCATTGTTAATTTGTATATATTTTAAAATATAATTCAAAATATAATAAATTTTATTTTCAAAATCAATTAAACTTCTACTTTTAAAATCAGTTAAATTTATACTTTCAAAATTAATTAACTTTTATTTTTGAAATAAATTAAATTCTATTTTTTAAATTAATATTATCATACTTTTAAAATCAGTTAAATTTCTACTTTAAAAATTAATTAAATTCTATTTTTAAAATTAGTTTTATTCTATTTTTAAAATTAATTTCCTTTTGTACTTTAGAATTTATTTAAAAAATTGTACTTTTGAAATAGGTTAAAACTCTTAAAACTAAGTTTAAAAGTATTGAAAAATTTTCAACAATTGATTTAATAACCAAAACTTGTTTTGTTCACACAATTAATATTATCATTTTCTATAGTTAAATCACAATAAAAAATATCTAAACAATTATTTACGTATTAATTTCACAAAAATTTCTAAATTTAGTTTAAGAGATTCACATTTAAAATTAAGGATCAAAATTCACATTCTTTAAAAAACTACTATCCTCAATTTTTCACAATATTGTAAATATAGTCTTACACTATCAAAATTTCTTAATTTACGAAATTTATAATTTAATTGATATTTAAGTTTAAGAATTGAGAGAAAGCCAACTGAAAAGATTGGAGTTTCATGTTTAAGTTATGAAATTATTTTGGTCTAAAAAATATATTTCTGATTAAGTTTGAAATTTTTTTTTTTGAATATAATCATTTTATAAATGTGGGCAGAAATATGTTCATTTTTGTCGATTTTTCGATCATCAACCTAAACAAACAATAAACATCCACTAGTTGGCCACTATACCTGTGGTACGGAATCTCAAACAACTACGTTTTTGACGGGCCACAATTACTGGCCCGTTTGGCCCATGATCCATATAATCGTATTGACTCACGTGACATTCACGGATAGTCATTGCTATTTGCTAAACCTTTTGCCCTTTCCAATTTCGCACGCTCTATATGTTCGCTCCAAGTTAACCCTGTTTGTACGCCACAATTTCCCGCCTCAGTTCTCCCATTTCCCGCCCTTGTAAACCCTAGTTCTCCCGAAAAATGGGCCAGAAGCAACATCCGTCTGCCTTGATGAATTATTTACAGGTTCTGAATAAATTTAGTGATCAAGCCTTGATGCATGCTTATTTATATATGGTTTCCGGGCGGCATTATAATTTTATTTTTGCTACAGGAAACAGCACTAAATCATCTAAAGAGTGCAGGAATAATGGCTGATGGTTTCGGCTCAACACCAGAAATGAGTGCAAGAGATTTGATATGGGTGACTCGCTCGTCCCAGATTGATTTTGATCAATATCCTTCATGGTAAGTCAACAACATCATGATCACAAATAGATTAAGGTTTTGTTTGTAATTGCTGTATACAAACCTAGTTTCTGAAGTATAAGAGTTGAATTTCTTACAATGCTTTCTGCTTGGTCTATTCGTGTTTGGCGATCAAGAAAGTGAGGGACAGGGAGAGAAAGTAGACGAGTTTTCTAATGAAAAACAACATAAATTGCTTGAAGGATCACAATATTATGAAAATATATGATAAACATAATTATCCTAACTTTTTTATTCAAAATTTTCTGTATTTTACAATTAATAATTCTATTTCACTACACTTATTGATTAAAAGCTGTATGAACTCAATTTCTAATCTTCTGGCATGCAATCTAGATTATTGACTACTTATATCACATTTGGTCTTTTAAGTAATGAGACTAGACTGCTAAGTAATAAGGGTATGGATATGTCAAAATTAATTATGAATTGTCTATCTCAATATATTAATTAATTCGTTGTGTATTTAAGGGGTGATTTGCTGCAAATATATACTTGGAATTATCGATCGAGGAATGGTCTGAATTTGAATACAGGAAAAACTCTAATAAGAGCTTCCAGGTTCAAATTAAATTAGATAAAATATATTTGCATGACGATCATGTCCTTTCTCAATATGTAAATATATATATTTATTCTATGCAGCTTTTATGTGATGATGAACAAGAAAACAAGGAAGTTTTCCGAGTACGCAAAGGAAATAATTGAGGAAATGAAACCTTTTTTTAAGCATTCCAATTCAATATTCCGTACAGACGGCAGGAAATTTCTGCAGTTCCACAATTCTGATAAAGCAGATTATGTTCTTACAGGATTAGTGATATATCCATAATTATCATTGTGGGAGAAAATTTTAACGAATTTATAGAGCTGTGATTTTAATTTTTTGTTTTTCGAAAATATATATTTTCAGCCTGGATGGACAGACGTGGACATTAATCAGCATGTGAGCCACATAAAACTGGTTTCCTATCTTCTCAAGGTAGAGATTTATAATTAAATTTCCATCTCTAATTACTATATATCTGTGTTTTAATTGATTACCTCGTGCACACACACCTTCTTATTCTTCCTCTTCTTCTTCTTCTTCTTCTTAACGTGCTTGCAATCATAATTTCTAACCCTGATACCTATTCTTTCATAATATTCCTTTCTTCTTGTTGCATTCTTTTCTGTTAACCAAACTATATAACATAAATGAGTGAATGTTTTTCAGAGTATTCCTTTTTCATTTTTGCATCATCACGAGCTTTCTTCGATAACTTTGAAGTATCGAAAGGAGTGTAGTGGAGATATCGTCCTGGAATCTGTTTCCAGCGTGGTTAGAAACCTCGGCAATCATTATTTGATGAGTAACGAGGAGGATATTGAGTTCGAACATTTGCTTCGTCTTGAGTGTGGGCAGGAAATAGTAAGGGGAAGAACAAAATGGAGAACAAAGCAAACACAAAATTAAAATCGGGAAACTAAAGAGCTCACAATACTTAACAACCAAATGCTTGAATTTAAGACAACTGAAAATGTATGGATGGATACTTCCATCCCCCAGATTACTTTAGCTAGGCACTAATTGAAGTATCCTATTAAATACGTCACCAATTTTTTGTTGAAAAAGGTTTTATTATTATTAATATTAATATGTCAACAATTATCCGGTTAAGGCAAATTATTGGCCACAATTTATTTATTTATTTGCTGGAATTTTATTTATATAATGCGCTGAATTTTTATATTAATTTTTTACAGTTAATAGGACTGTTAAAACTTTTAATGTAAAGAGTTTTAACAAGAGAAGGATCTAACACATTAATCCATACAATATATAACAAGTCTAGTTTAAAAAAAATAAAAATATGTATCCTTTTAATTTGAATTTTGATATCCTTAGTTAGAATTTTACACTATTTTCTTAATCAATCAATTTAATTCAGTTCATTTGACTTGATTTGATTTGTGCACTTCTGTCAACTACTACACAAAAGTTCGTTTATATCATAATGTATTTTTCTTTATTGTATTTTTAATAAATTTATATAATATTATTTATTATTTTGTTGATTCATTTATACATAAGAAGTATAGATCGAGTTGCCTCATGCTAACTCAATCTAAATTTTTTTTTAGAGAAATCGTATTTTATGCTATGCTGGCTTAGACATGAACAATAATTATGCCTTACCAAGCCAACCCATTTCGTGCCTATTAGGTTGACACATTATATATTGAAAATACATAAATAACATATTATTCAATATATTTTTTAACTTATAATTATCATTATATTATGCTATTATTTAAGGATGAAAGAATGAAATATTAAAATATAATTAAAGTTAAAATTTACTAAAAATTAAATTAATAAATTTTAAATTTAAAAAATAAAGAGCGAAAGGAGAAAAGTGAAGAATTAAAGTACTTTTCTTCCTTCGCGTCTCAAATTCACAAAAAATAAGGCTGAGAAAAAAAATGTATGAACGTTTGGTATGGTATTTGGGCTGATTGGAATTGCCGTTAGAAACGTTCAAAATAATTTTAAATAGCCAAAAAAATTCAAATATATCCATTATAAAACAAAACTAATGTTTAAATTATTAGTGAATTTCAAAACTGATTAGAAAATAAAATCGTTTGAAACCTAAATAAAAATTCTTTTCCTTTTATTACTTTTCAACCTATATTTTTATTCCTCGAAAATATTATTGGAAAAAAGTACACTTTTCCTATTAATATCATAAGATAATAGCAAAAAATGAATAAAAATTAGATAGATAGATATAGAAATAATTTTAGAAATAATTTGTTTTAAACATTGTAAATATTTTGATAATTTACATAATTACAACAATTTAACAATATAATTTTCAAATACGTATAAGTCCATTTTGAAATCACAACTTTCAAAAATCAAATTTATCAAATACGTAATTATATATATATATTTTTTTATAACTGATTATTGCAGCTTAGCAGAAGCAAAATATTTTATAATCCATGACAATCTTAATTTGGCCATAGATAGATAGATAGATAGATAGATAGATATTTGTCATTTCATCATGCATTACAATCTTAACTTGTACTCTTAAGATATCCTTGAAAAAGAATTTTAAACCTTTCAAAAAAAAAGCATGAATCTGGTTATTCATTTAATTAAAAATTTTCTGTAACAGCCAACATTTGTGAAGATCTGATGATTTTGTAAATCGGATAAATAATAGGATTAATAGTGCACTCCCATACATGTTTCGGTCTTTTAATCATATCAAGAGTTAAAGAAGTCCAACTTATTTGATTTAAGATGCGTTGGAAAGCTAACACAATATGCTATAACTTATATGTTTATCACTTTCCATGATTCAATCATCCGTTAACCCAAAATGAAGGATTTTTAAGAGTCACGTGAATGAAAATGTGATTCTGTACATCTTTTGGTATTTTGATCATAACTTGAGGTACAAAATTTCAAATGCCTTGATTCTTAATTCGTTGGAAAAATAATAAAATTTTTACAACTTTTATGTTGGACACTTTTCCTATATCTAGCTGAAAGAGAGACAAAAATGAGTATGAATTAAAATGTATTATTGAAAACAGTACGCACAAAATGAATAGTAATCTGAAGTGAATAAATTTCATCAGCTTCTTCTCTTCTTCATTTTCTTACCACTTTCTCTGATTACAGCAAATTTTCTCCCTCTCTCTCTGTAAAATCTCACCCAAATAGTAATCAAATCACAAAATCAAGCTCACCAATGAATTTCTTAACATGAATAAGGTAAGAATATAAATAAATTTATTGATTTTGAGTTAGGTCATTCAGTACTCAAATTTGGGGCCTTTTGATTTTAAGTTAATTTTAATTAATGAATTCCTTATAAATATGTGTAGGATGTTATTGATTCAATTAGTGACTTAATTACATAATTAGAAATTATAAATTTTAAGTTACAGTAAAATGTTATGAATGTGGGAGTTTTAATAAATTGAGTTTCTTAGTCTTAACTGATGATATAGGAAGCATGTATAAGATGTAATTGAAGCAATTAGAAGCTTGGTAGATTGGTTGAAACAATTGAAACTAAATTTGGAAGTAAAATTCAAAATTATAGTGCTTATAAAGAGTAATTACGATTTTGGCTATATCTTGAGCTCTAAGACTCTATTTGATGGACAGTAAAAGCTAAAATAAATTAGACATATAGAAAAATAATATATCTAAAAATTTGTCTATTCTAAATTTATGAAAAATTACACAACTGCTACAATGCAGTAGCTCTATTGTGTGTATGCATGTTTTTCAGTGAATTTAAGGTATTTGGGCCATATTTCATTTTGAGATGCCCAATATAAGTTTTATAGATTCTGTAGTTAAATTAAAATGATTAGTTAACCTCTAAAATATTTGATTAAATTTTGTTAATTCAGATGATTTAAGCATTTTCAATGGTTTTAATCATTATTCCTTAATTTTGTCAGCTCATGCCTGAATTAGGATATCCACGAGATTAAGTAAGTATTTTACACGATGATTACCATGTGTATGTATGTATGTATTAGAATATATCAAAATGTATTTTGATAAAGTAAATGTATAAGATATTGGTTTAGATGCATATGTTTAAATAATTGCACACGTATTTGAATGTATTGGCACTTATATAGGTTTATAAGAATATATGTATTTATGTGTGTAAAGGCATACATACATAATTGTATGTTTATTGATTCACATATTAATTGTTAAACCCAAGTATATGTAGTCTTGTTATAGTATAGTCCAGTGAGTCCAAGTGTCATATCCACAGGGAGTGTTTTTCCAAGAGTCCAATTGGTTTATGTCAAGGTAAAGTCCACTAGCAAAGGTCCAAAGCAA
>JAWDEX010152623.1:0-21733 GCA_035221805.1 Trichilia hirta | reverse complement strand
TAGTTTATTGTAAATGATCACATTTATACTCTTGTGACTTTTGTTCGTACCATGAGATTTAGAATTAATATATTCCACTTTGACTTTGTTACCTATGATTATATATAATTCAATTTTAATTAATATTCCAATTTCCAGTTTGAAGTGAGACAGTTTTTTAAATGAATGGAACTTCTTTTTCCATTATCACGACTTGTAATCCCACCGGCAAGTTGTTTCTATTATTTGCTCCTCTTTGAAGTAAATAGGAATGGAGTCGTCCATGGAGATTCTTTCAAACTTGGAAATTAAATTCATTAAGATAGGGTTAGTGGGGGACCAGAAATAGCTGTCTGCTTGTCTCTTTCCTCTGATTTCAGGATTTCCATTCCAATTCTAATTCCAATTCCAATCTACATAATTACTTGAAAGCAATTCTTAACTATCTTCCTACTCTTCTTCTACTCTTTTTTAAATAATTCTAGATGCTTTGATTGGCTCTAACCATCTCATTGATTTTTAATGACCCATAATCCAGATCTGTGAGATCAAAATTAATAATATTGAACACCATCTAAGAAGGTTGGATCTGAATTCAAAGTTTTGAACATTTGAATGAGTGTTGCACTAATTTTTATTTTTATTTATTTTATAAATTTATCTCTGACACTCACTCAAATTCTGATAATCAACTTAAGGGATAATATCTTTAAATAATCAAACTACAATACCTAACACAGTGTTGAACTAATTAAATATGATTTTAATAAGTTAATTTTAGTATATTAAATAAAGTATCGGCTAATACTTATTTTTATTTTAACCATTAGTAATTTTATGCTCACAGTATTTTAATACTAAATAAAATTTTATTTTATTTTTATGACAATTTAATTATCATTAAAAATAAGATAAAGAGAAAAAAGAAGAAAGAACAAAATTTATCAAAGCCTACCCCCCTATATGAATTTCATTTTGTCAGTAATTATAAAATATTCATATTCATACGATAAATTTGTTGTTTCGATAAAAATAATAATTGAAGGTTTAAGGTAAAATAATTTTTTACGGATAAATAAATATAGTATCAAAATTTAAGCTTAAAAAAAAAAAGTAATCATGTATAGTTAAATAACATACATATGAAAAGTATTTTATAGGTGGTGTAGAAATGAAAATTATTTTGTAGATGGTGCTTTTCTTATTTAAAATTTAAATAGATTTGATATATAAATTTAAATAATTTTTTACTATGTGTTTGTTTTTGTCCACCACGTGGAATATAAATTTATAATGACAAAGCTTTTAATACGATAAACTCCTTTTTGAATAAAATATTATAGATAGATAGATAGATTGATAAAAATATTGATATCTAACGACTGATATAAAGTGTAATGGTAAGTGTGAAAAAAAGAGCCCTGGAATCCTACTCCTCTATCGACGTTCAAGTCTCAACTAACTGGGACAGGGCTAATTTTTGAATTATAAGAGGTCTAACCTACAAAAGTAACAGATTTTAAGGGTCCAAACTATAAAAAAATCCTATTTTATAGGCTTCTAATATATTTATTTACATTATTATAAATTATTTAGACGAGCCCACTATTTTAAATTATTAAAACCGAATACTATTTAAACTTTAGAAAAAAAAAAATGGGGTACGAAAGAAATAATGAGACGCATAAATACTTTTCATAATTGCATATGCACTCCATTCATAAAATATATTTTCCATTGGTTTGCTTTTTTTATTTTTTTAATTTGTGTGCGTGTATACTTTATTTGAGGGGAATGGAAACGTGAAAGACTACGTCGAATTCGTGATCAATGGTGGCAGTTGGAAAATAAATATGAAAGGTGAAAAAGTAGATGGCCTAACTCAATCAACAAAAAAGAATTATATTGATTATGATTCATATATATGGCCATACAGACATACATCATCCAATTTCCAATTCCCCACTCTCTTTCTATATTACATATCTTGAAAGCGAAAACAAAAATAAAAGTTGGTATATAATTGAAAAGAAAAGAAAAGATAAGCATGATATGAGATATCAGCATCCATCCCAACGCCAACATGTTCCATCTACAGTACATACACGTCCACGCGAAAACAGAGATGGGCTTATATAGGGGTGGGATGCCTTAATTTAAATTTTTGGACTTAAACTAATTTTTATTCATTAAATTTATAAATTAATTATAATGTATTGATGTATAAATTGGGAACGTAAAATTTTAGGAATATTTTAAATTTACTTTATTTCAAGTTTACGTTAAATAGTATATGATGTATTTGCAGGATCAGTAAACAAAAATCATGCAAAAATATTTCATTCTCAAAATAATACAAACATCACATACTTGTAACAAGATTATATCAACATATACTTGTCAAATTAAGATAAGGTTTAATAATATATCAACCCTAAAGCTTAGAATTGATAAAAAATGAGATCCAAAACCTTAAATCCTCTACAATTTACATCACCAAGCACAAGGAAGCAATGGCCGAATGGAACAGAGAGGGAGAGATTTTCTTCTTAAATTTTAAATGTTTATCCTTTTTCTTAAATGAAAAATGACATGTATATATATTTTTACCTTTTTTTTTATCTAATTAATTTGGTAATAATTCAATAAATATTAATTATTTAATAATTAAATAATATTTATCTAAAATGATAATTATTTAACCATTAAACAAAATACGGAATAAATATTATCCAAAGGTCTTTTTTTTTTTTAAATTACAAATTTTATAAGACCATTCAAATTAAACATTTTAATTTATATTTAATTCTTAAACCTAAAAATTATATTTTTCAAGTCCCTTGATAATTTATTATCCGCAAGTCTTATAAGTTATATTAAATTTCATGAAAATATATGTATACATATTCTTTAATACTTAAAAAAAAAATATATATATATATATATACCCGTATATTATTCGGCATTATATTATTTTAGAAGATACCAATTTTTTATGCATAATATTTTTTCTCTCTTAAATTTTCTTGAATGTATATTCACGTATATTATTCGGCATTATATTATTTTAGAAGATACTAATTTTTTATGCATAATATTTTTTCTCTCTTAAATTTTCTTGAATGTATATAATTATTAGTGTAACCATATTAGTTCATCATGGATTAGTTGTAAGCTTACTTTGTATTCTTTCTTAAAGTTATGTGTAAACTTAATGATTATAGCTAATATTTAGTAATATATAATAATGAATAAATATATCACGCTCCCATGCATGAGGTTTACATATAATAACTGTCACAAATATTTGAGATATATTCTAAACTACCGAATATATCTCTCAAATCTGTAAAATATTTTAGGTACCTATTCTCTGTACAGTAATATATACACATTTGAAAATAATTTCTCAAATCATTTTATAAAATAAACAATATAAATATGTCCCTCCAAGACATCTATAATCTATTTTTCAATAACAAAATAAACGTAGTTTACAAAATATACAAATTTATACAACACAAAAGTATTTCTTTAAATTTATACATTCAAAAGTATATCAAATATTTTCAGTGGACAAATTAACTAAACGATGAGTTGAAATAAGAAGGATACTAGTAAGCTCTCAATTTTTAATTGATCACCGTCACTATTGAACTTTCTATCCTATTCTTGATTACCTAAAATTGAAAGGTGAAAGGGGATTAAGTATATAAAAGTATACTCCGTGAGTAGACATAAAGCATACATATACAGGTAAAAAATGTTTATAATAAAACATTATAAGAAAATATTTTATGTATACAAAAAGAATAATATAATTTAACTGAAAATCATGGTCTATATATGAAAATTATTGGCCTAACCTTTTTCTCAGCATTTACACCGACCAAAAGTAAACTTAATCTTCAGTGAATTTTTTATACAATTAAAAATAATATTTTTTTTTTATAAAATTTATTATATACAACAAAATAAAAGAATGCATGAATTTAATTTAAAATTTAGCTTACCACTAACGTTGACCTGTAGTCTGTGAATTCATACCTAATTGTCTTCTATATTTTCGTATAACGAACTACTTTATTACAAATAAGATTATTAGCTCCCTTATATTAGCCACGCAGACGCCTGCACTCACTTGAATGGTTACTGTCTCGGTCCATAGTTACAATTTTAGCTATTATGACCATAAACTCTTCAATCTAATATTATAAATCAAATTAATCATCAAATTCAATATTCAAAATCATAAGTATATATAATATTAAAAGTTTTATTATGATATTAAAATACAAATATTAAAGTTAACCTTTAGCCACACACATGTATATATCTATATATCATTAACAAATATAATAAAATCATCATGAGTAAATTATAAATATCATAAAAAAATAAAATAACACACACACACACACACACACACACACACAAACCATAAATAAGTGAGACCCCCTCTTGATCTCCGTCATAATAATATATCCATCGCCTTTTAAAATATCTTAAATTATTAAAAATAATTCTATTAACCTAAATATAAAATATATTTAAATCTTTATAAAAAATTTAACAAAAATAAGGGAAAAATAATAAACTTTATTCACAAACTAGGCGATATACACTCTCTCTAGCTCTTGCACCTTAGAATCTTATCAATTGAATTTGCTAAGCCTAGATAATATATAAATCAATAATCTCACTAATCTATATATCTATACTAAATTCAATGCAATCTACATGTATGATTTTGCCTAATAAGCTAAGATTTTTTAATTGAACCTAGCTGATCGAGAATTTATGAAATTCGGCTATTTACTCAATTTCTAACAATAAAATTCTATGGTCCCATTCATAATATCATTGAAATCTTCATTTCTATTACAATTTTGCAATGACAAACTAATTCTCTAAACATTACTACTCGAATGAACAGTATAAGTGAATAGTACTTAATTATCCATAAATATCAATATCTCTAATTTAACTTATCCTAACCTATAATTAATGTATTCTAACTCAATTCTACCATTTCATACTTGAATTATTAAAATTTTCAAATAAACGATAAACCTTGGCCTAACATTTATCCAATCACAAATAAACACTTAATAAAAATTAGAAAACTTATTAAAGAGTCAATATAAACTTGAGGAAGTCAATATTTAAGCCAATTTAGAAAAATTTCAAATTGTAGTGAACTCTAATTTTTCATTCTGCTTAAAAACTCACTCATTTTTTAAAATTCAACTTGTTACATATATAAGGTGTTGTGTATTTATGATTTGTTAAAAAAACAAGAGTTTAATCGATTAAAAAACAAAGAAATTGAAAGAAAAAAAAAAAGAAGTTGCATATGAGAGAGGAAAGAGAAAATAGTGTAGGGAAAAGAGGGGAGGAAGAAATGATCGATTCTTCTCCTCTCTTGGCTTTTTATAAAACTTTGAGAATTTATCAAATTATCCTTACTCTTAGAGAGAAATTTTTAGAAATTGGCGAAAATATCTTTTTTATGAATTAAATATTTATTTTTTAATTAAAAATAATTTAATGCTCAATTTTTTTTGTAAAAGTATCGATATTTTTAGTAAAAATATCGATATTTTGTTGATTTTTTGCTAAAGAATCGATATTTTTACTCAAAATATCGATATTGAGTTTGTTCCTTGTAAAAGTATCGATGCTTTACTTAAAATATTGAAATTATAGGCCTAAGTATCGATACATTTCAAAAATATATTGATATATGGCAATATTAGTCAAGTTCCACGAAAAATATCGCCCTCTATGAAAAAAATTAGTCAAATTTTGATGTTCTTGGCGTTATTTTTTCTTTATTTAAAATTTGATTTCACTTTTATTTCTTTTTATATAATTGTATTTTTATCCTATTTTAGTGAAAATAAAAGGTTTATTAATTAAATTTTCTGATTAGTAGTAATTTGACTCTAAAATTTGAGTATGCGAATTGAACATAATTAATTGAGATTTTATAAAATTTTGGCTGTTTACCTCATTTTTGATAATAAAATCTAATTGCCTCATCATAATATCATCGAAATCTTCATTTCTATCACAATTTAGTAATGACAAACTAATTTTCTAAACATTACTACTCGGATAAACAGCTTACATGAACAATACTTAATTATCCATAAATATCAACATCTTTAATTTAACTTATTTTAACCTATAATTAATGTATTTTAACTCAATTTTATCATTTCACACTTGACTCATTAAAATCCTCAAATAAATGGTAAACCTTGGCTTCAACATTTATCCAATCATGAATAAAAAACTTAATAAAAATTAAAGAATTTATCAAAAAGTCAATTTGAACCTAAGGAAGTTAATATTTAAGCTGGTTTAGAAAAACTCCAAATTGGATTGAACTCTAACTTTTTGTTCTTGTTTAAAAACTCAAATTTAAGTTGCCACATATATAAGGTGAAGTTTATTTATGATTTGTTAAAAAACGGGAGTTTAATTGATCGAAAAATAAAAAAAAATTGAAAAAAAAGGAAGAAGTTGCATATGGGAGAGGAAGAGAGAAAATAAAGCAGGGAGGAGAAAGGAGGAAGAAATAATCGATTTTTCCCCTCTCTTGTTTTTTTTATAAAACTTTGAGAATTTATCATAGTGTCCTTGCTCTTAGAGAGAAAGTTCTAGAAATGAGAAAAAATGTCTTTTTTTGAATTAAATATTTATTTTTAATTAAAAAATAATTTAGTTCATAATTTTTTTATTAAAGTATCGATACTTAATTTATTTTTTACCAAAGTATTGATAATTTTATTTAAAGTATCAATACTTTTCTTAAAACTATTAAAAATATTAGAATTCTAAGCTTAAGTATCGATACATTTCAAAAATATATCGATACATGGCAAATATCAGTCATGTTTCATGAAAAATATTGCCTTTTATAAAAAATATCAGTCAATTCTCCTATTACCATTTCTCCTTTATTCAAAATTTGATTTTACTTTTATTTTTTTTATATAATTATATTTATGTCTTATTTTAATAAAAATAAATGACTTATCAATCAAACTTTTCCATCAGTAACAATTTAGTTCAAAAACTCAGGTATGCGAATAATATCTCATAGAAAATTTTTTCTAATTTATTAAATCTTCATCAATTCCTTCTCAAATTACTTGATAAATGTAATACGGGGGTTAGTAAATTGAATATGACAAAAAAAATTAGTGCTTGAACACATATTTAATAAAAATAACAAAAATACACTCAGTTCGAAAAATTGATCGTAAAAAATAATTCATCAAACCTATTCAAGATTGTACAAATCATATGATAATATTCTTTTATTATTTAATTTTAATCAAATAAAAATTTATGAAATGTCAAAAGTTTTAAAATCAACATAACTATGAATTATCAATTAATATATCATGAGCTCGTTATCATGAACTCTTTTAGATAATATTTAAGTTACCTTGTTCAGATATTTATATTTTAAATATTTATCGATATTTGCCTAAAAATTCAAATTCGATTAAAGCTTTAATATATTAAGCTAATGAATTCCATCTTAATCATCATTTGAATTTAAGTATTAATAAGCTTGATCAAATCTACTTTATCATACATGACTTGAATTGTCTCGTACTTACACATGATATAAATTATATGTATTCACATCAAATCTAATCATGATATTTCAAATTAAAGGATTACATTATATACTAGTATAATTATATAATAAATTATTGACTAAAATCATTATCACGTGATTTATTGTTGCTTGATTATGTTTAAAAAATAGTATTCTAATTATTAGTTCATATTAATATTCTAGTAAAGTGAATATCATCGTTTTCTATATTAATATTATTTTATAATATTTATTAGAGATATTTAATATGCTAACTGTATAAATTATTGTCCATTCAATATAGCTTATGTAAAAAATAACTTTGATAATATTCTTTAATAACTAAATAAATTATCCAAATAATTTATATATATAATTTATTTAAATACATGATAAAATAAAAGAAGTAATTTATGTATGTGAATGAAGAACTCTCTTTTTTTATTAATAATAAATATTAAATATAAGATAAAATATCTCTAAATTTGATAATATGAACGGTTTTTAGAGTATATAGTAATTTTTAATTATTAATTTAAGTCAAAAGTAATTGGGTGTGTATGAATTGGACAGCCCAGGCTTAAATTTTTGGATTTAAATTTAAGCACAAAATTTTAATTATTAATATTTGCAATTTAATGATAAATTTTATAACTATTGGATATTAAGTGTTTTTTTTTTTAAAACTTTAAATCACAATTGTACAAACTAATATATAATTGCTTGATTTTCAGCATTAAATGTAATTTTTGACTTTATATTTTGACCATTAAATTATAGAGATCTAATAATTAAAATTTTTTATCTACATTAAAGTAAAAAATTTAAGTAATACACACACGCATACACAAATGCATACAGGTGTAAATGACTACCTTTTTGCACATTTTTATATCTCTTCTGAACTGTTAGATCTAAGCATTTTAATTATTATAATTTAATTTTATACATATAATTAATGCACCTGTGATATTCAAACCCAATCATTTAACGTGTCCAAAAGTAACAGAAAAACAAAAAATATTAAAAAATGTTAGTAAAAGAATAATTGATTCTGCACCTGCACCTCTATGTATGCGTGTACATGTTAAATATTAATATTACAAAAAAATGTCAATTAATATTTACGATCAAGAGCAAATTTATAATATTAGTAGATATATAAATATATATTATATAGTTTAAAAATACACCCTCATTTTTTAAGCGATCATATCTCCCATAAATAATTATGAGGTATGGCCGTCATATTATCTGCAAGATAAATGTAAACCCCGCAAGTATTAGTGGGTAAAATTTCGCTATAAACAGAACTCCAACCCAAACCCTTAGTAACAAATGGTTGACAATTCGATTGCTAATGTAGTCCATTGTCTGGTTTGGTTTTATTAATTAACAGATAATTGCCCTTGCCCTTGCCCTTACTTAACCTTCAATTCTGTCGGTTTCTTTATTGTTATGATTTCAATCTTTGTATTGATCGTAAATTTCATTTTTTTGGCTTTCCTTTGGATGGGGATAACTTCAATTGATTACCACAAAATGTTGAGTTAATGATAATATAAAGATCGATTTTTATGATGTTGAACTGACAATTCATATATAACGAATGGTATTCAAATATATACCATTTTATTTTATTAAGCAGTAGTATCTGTCCAATGTGACCATCCAGGCTGTTGTCTTCTCGCTATCTAATTCGGATTTCTCGAATGAAATTTGTTTGTTTTTCAAGAAAATACAAAAGCAAAGGCAAAGATTTTGAATCAGCTCAATTCTCATGTATGTTTGTTTGCAAGCTGTTGTTGACCAAGATGGGATCAGATCCCATGGTTTCCATTATTAATAGAACAACAGTTTTTTATATATACAATAAATACACACAAAGTTTGAACGTTTTCTAGTTGTTTGGCTGATGACGGTTGGATTCTTTAATAATAATAACAATGAAAAAAAAAAAAAGCGCTGTCGTTTTTGGAGAGGTTAGGCCACCCAAAAGCCTATGACAAAACCACTATTTAATAAATCAGATTTTTAATATCTGCTAGGCTGTCCTCTGGAACAAGGGGAACCAAATCCTCGGGCCTTGATCTCTTAAATATTTTAATTATTTTAATTTAAAAGCAAGTTTAGAATTAAAATGTTATGATCATTCAGTTATTTTTATTTTATAGTTGAAGAGAAATAAAAATAAAAATATTAAAAATTAATTAAAATCTGCATAAAATTTATTAAAAATTCGTGTTATCAAACAATTTTTATAATTTTATTTCGAAAATAAGTAGAACCTTTATAATTTTACTTTTAAAATAAATTGAAAACCAACTCTGTGTGTGTGTGTGTATTTCTTCTATTTAATTTTTTTAACTTAATTTTACACACAAATTTTAATTTATTGATTTAAATAATTCAATAATAAATATAAATATTGAACTATCAATTTTAAATGTAATATTTTAACTTTAGATTTTAATTATTGAATTGCATAAACTTATTAGTAAAAAATTTATATTTAAATTTAAGTTAAGAAATCTTATTATATATAAATATTAAAAAAATATAATACTTTTCTTTCGTGCCCACTATTAAATTGTCATTTGATCTAAAATCTTAAACTTTGAGATAAAAATTCAAAAAATTATATTTTAAATGATTTAACATTCTTCTCTCGCGTAACAGATTTTGTCAAGTGAATCTAAATAATTATTTTTATTTTTTAGTATCATGAAATTCGAACACATGACTGTGATGTCTAACATGATCTAATATCGTATTAAAATACTATTTACATTATTCTAAATGTAATCATTTGATTGATATTAATTCTAACTAAATTTACAAGTAATCAATATTAATTATTAAGCAAAATAAAATCAACTTTCATTAAGCATTCAAGTTGTTTTTATTTTGAAAGTTAGGTAAAATGTAAGTTTGTTTGTGATTAGTGAACCAATTACACTAAAGTTGCACCTAAAATGTTTGATAAAAGATTAAATGAAACCCGATAAACAAAACAAAACCAAACCAAAAAATAAGAACTTTGTTGAGCAACAACTTTTCTTTGTTATGAAAGCTTAAAAGATGCAATGCCACCATCAAAATCCAATAACGTTTATGGTAGTTGCACCATTAGATAAAATCAAATATTACTTATAAAATTTCACCTTCATACTCTCTCGAATAGTTATGACTCCATTGCAATTTTAAATACATTACTTATTTATCAATTAAATCGAAATATAAATTTGTTGATCCTCTAGAACAAACCAAACCTAATACATACCAAAAATATATTAATTTAAAATAAAACTATGGTCTTTTTGAGATTCTTGTGACTTTAATATATTCTAGTTATGTCGAATAAGTAATCAACAATTAAAAAAATAATTGGATGTTCAAAAATAACATTATTTAAAATATTATGAGTTTTAAAAGCAATGTATATGTGTCTGCTAAATTTTATAATTAAAATATTACAATAATATGTACAATAAATATAATAAATATATGATTAAGTGTTTATATATGTCTTTTATATTTTTGACACTCAATATTATAATGAGTTACAAAAAATTAAGAATCTATTAAGAATCAATAATAAATAATTTAAAGGATAACAGTGTGATATCAAAACAAAATAAGCATCTTAAATTTTTGTAAACAGTGCTACATACCATCTAACGTGGCATAATTGCATTACTATCACATTTCTTATATTTTTAAGGTAAAAAAGATAATTCACATTGATAAAAATAAAATAATTTTTATATTATGTTAAAATAACAAATACATAGTTAGTTTAAGAAAATATTTTTCTAAAATATTCGAAAATAATACTTAAATTTGAAGTTATAAATTATGAAATTTGAGTTTTTCTCTTCCAAATATGGCTACCGGATGATGCATTTTCTACATCAACACAAAATTATATCTTAAATTAGATCCAAATAATTGGACTTCGCCATCTGCAAACTTTGGGCTACATTTATCCACTTAGATTGGGCAATTATGTGGCCCGCATCGTTATCAAATACATTTTATGTAGATCTGCAGTAACTCCATCCATTTCCTGATCACATACCGTATATTTATAGCACAAATAATACCATATTTTGAATCATTTTCTTAAAAAAATTAAAGAAAAAGAAACAAATAAGTATGGAGAGGTTTATGTTTTTATTTAGATGAATGAAGGATCAGAATTTTAGATATAAATTAGGAGAATGTTTTAAATTGTATTCAATTTAATATTTTTAATAATTATTTGTTTAGCTTTTAAAACAATTGATTGGGCCATTCAAGACTTGCTTGGCATGCTTGGGCCAGCCTACTTAAACTGCTAATTCGTGGGTCTTGCTGGTCCGGGACAATCCCTTCAACACTCTCCAGACAATGAATATTTTTCCATTTTATTATTTTATTGGGAAGATAAATACATATACTTTTATTATTGATAACCAAACATAATATAAAAATGGATTAATATTCTTAGAATCAATTTATCAGTTCATTAATATTGCCCACGGTGAACCAAAATCATTATAAATCAAAAATTTATTCAAGCAATGCTCCGTATTTAAATCCAAATTGACATTTAAATTACTAATTTAGGGGAGCCAACATCAAGTTCCCAAGGGTTACTCTCAGGACTTACTGAGTGTTGTGATGTGCACAGTAAAATCGATCTTCACCGGCCAAGTAGATAATTTTATTTGTCTAGAAATGCGGTGGCCGTGGAAAATTTGAAAGAAAAATTTTCAAATTAATAGGCAAAGATAATTTTCAAAATAAAACAGTCTTATAAGTACTTACATATTCATAATAAATAAAATTAAATTACAAATAATTTATAATTATGGACAACAGTTAGTGTTCATATAGAATAGAATAATAGAAAAGAAAAAAAAGTAAATAAAATATTTACAAAAAGCTATCATTATAAATGAACGAAACATTATGGATATTAGCATCAACAATAACATTTATTGTAATATTTTAATAAAATTTTTGCATATTTGTAAAATAAATGAAACGTTGCAAGTGATAGTATGTGTTGTTGATGACTACCTGCTCAATTTTTTTTTTTTTTAATATAATTAAGAACACAAATTTTTGCGAAACTCAAATTGTGGCATCTGTTGTGTCGAACATAAGATCAGCATATACTGCAGTATGTCCAAGAACCATGCAGTAATGCAATGCAAAAAATAATTAAACCCCCCTAACTGTCTTAGACTTTTACAAATAATTATACCCCCTGAATTCCATCACAAGACCAGTTTAAAATTGTCCAAAATGTTTTTATCCATCAAACCGCACCCCTTGGGAATTTACTTAATGTTGATCTGCTGCACATAAAAATTACTCTATACAATTTACATTGCCTGACTTTGTCTTAGTAATTTTTATATTTATATTTGGTAAGTACTATATAAATGGAATATCACACTGCATATTTTTATTTTATGGTATTACATTTTAAAATTTTTTGTCAAATTATAAATATTTAACTTTCAATTTTTCGTATACACTATTCCATTAACTAATAGAGATTTAGTGTTGGTTTAATTTAATTTTTTTAATATTAAAAGCTCTTTTAAAATTTTTTTATATAGTTATATTAACACTGGGAATCAATTTTTAAATGATTAAAAAATAATTTTTTTACTAGAAAAAGCTTAAATTTTACTAAAGATTTTTTTAATATTTTTTTAAAAGGTGAAATTGTCCGAAATACATTCATTTTGTTTTAAAATTTTTACTTTATTTTTTTTTTAAAATTTTTCTATTAAAATAATTACCTAATTTTTTTTTTAAATCCTGCTCATGATAACTGAAAAACTAAAATATTTTCACTAAAAATATTATTCCTAACAAACTTTACTTAGAGAAGTTTAATTTCAAAAATTTCTATTTGAAAAACTCAAGCGAAGATACCTTTAAACCTATTTTATAAATTATTTTATAAATAGTTTGAAAATAAATTTACGTATATAGAAAAATAAAAGAATAAAACTCAATTATTAAATTATTAATTAAGCATAACATTACTAGCTATACATTCTATTCTTTCTTACTACAATCATAAAAAAGAAGAAAGAAAAAAATATTGTACGATATAAAATTAAGAACATATTTGATATTGAGATGCTATATTCACATAATTGCTTTTAGTTTATAGTGGTTGCGAGATAAAAGGTAAAATATTAAATATTTGTTAAAATATAAATAAATTTTATTAAAAATTAGTGTTATCAAAAACATTTTATAAATTTATTTTTAAAATCAAGTGAAAGTTAGATATGCTTAATTTAAGCATATCTATGTGCCCGACTTCTATATATGCCTAATCACAATTTGAAGTCGATTCAAGCTCCACAATAAAATCCAAATCGAGATTTTCTTTGACATTCTCCATTATTTTCTCTCTGTCCCTATCATCTCATGTCTATGTCGATGCTCGTATCTGTCAATTCCTTCTCTTTGTCCCTGTCATCTCTTCTCTCTATACCGACGTTTATATTCTATAATTTTGTGAAGATTCTTTTTTCTTCTTTACCATGCATTAAATAGTCTTTCACAATGAGTATTTTTATCGAATTGCAAAGAACTCTTCCACCTTCTCTCGTCCATCACAGTTACGAAGATCTCTAGTTGCGGCTCTATCCCCGCCTGACCTTCAAAAAATTTGAAAGTCTTTTACGTATAGATAGCCCCAAAAGCCCAAAATTGATGACCATGGCCCAACCTGAGCTCCCACAAATTTTAAAATTTTTTATCTTTACATAACTCCAAAATAGCCCAAAATTGATATCAAAATCCTAATTTTAATTTAAAAGTATAAAAACTTTTATATATACACAGTCCAAAACCTTATATTTAATACAGCTTAAAATCAGATTTAAAAGTCTGGTCTCAAAATTTTTTTTATGCATAACCCAAAAGTTTAAAGAAGCCCAAAAAATAATTTAAATACTTGACCTCCAAAATTCCAAAAAGTAATTTGAAAAAATAAGACCAATATTTTTTTATATAGATTTTATATTTGATGAATTCTATCATTTAAAATTCCTGTGATATAACTTTAGTACTATTTTTTGTATTTGTATTATATATTTATTTTTTATAATGTTACATTTTTAATTTTAATTTTTTGTTTAAAAATATTTTTTAAAAGATAATGTTCATGATTTTTTTTATTAGTGGTATATTTATTTTTTTAAATATAAATATTTTTATATTATAGTTATTTATATTAAATTATGTATTTAATTAGCTTGACCTATTACAAATTTCTGGATACACTTATCTACAAACTTATAACCTCATGTTCATTCACATTAAAATTTAAAAATATAATTATAATAAAAAAAATACAACTTATTGTTATTGAACAATTTCATACCATCTAATTTTTTTCGTAATAACTTAATAATAATGTAGTATCTCGAAAATACATTCCAAAAAATATAAAAATAAATAATAAATTTTTTGATGAATGCATGCTATATTGTTTGTGATGCAATGAGTAATATTATTGATAATTTAATCGAACATAACATGTCTTAAATCTTTGGAAAAGACGGTTTGTTTTGTTAATGAGCTGAGTTTGGCATTTTCGAAACATGGGGGTTGTCTATAAGATAGATGTTGTCTGTGATGTGAGGCCGAAGAATTTGGATCCAATGTTAATACAAGGGCAAGTTTATATTAATATTTACATTATTATAATATTACTATAAACTTTGCTTCTTAAATATTTCACATTATTCAACTTTTTTATTGTAATGTTCTTTTTCTTTGTAGTTTTCAATTAATTAATATATTTTTTAATTTACAATTATTAAAAAAATAACCAAAATTTTGAATTAAAAAAAATATAATATATATACAATACATACCCTAGCATCTACCCTTTTTCTAATTCGTAGTAGGAAAATAGGGCCCTTCACTCAAAAATCAATAGACAAAATGATTTTATTATTATTTAATAGAAGAAGGTTGGCAATGACCGTTATTTGTCTCTCACAGTAGTTGTTTTATTTAATAATCATTAAAAAATAATAAAAATTATTATATTATTAATAAATAACCAAAAATAAAATTATAAAAAATTAACTATAATAGCCATACGTATAATTATTATTCCACGCATTACATCATTGCATGAGAGAATAATTAATTGGGTATATTAAAGCAAGTATTATATAAAATTTTAAAAAATAACATAACTAACACAATTAATTAAGAGAGAGAGAGAAAATCTTTTTGCATTTGTATTTTAAAGTAACACAAGTCGGGCTAATTCAAAGAAAATTAGTTAATAAATTAGTATAACAATTAAGGTGACCGCTTGCTCTAATGATATGATTAGATTTTAATCCAAGTTATTTTAGCTTATAACATTCTTTCCAAGATGATGTGCAAAAAAAAAAAAAATTAAAAATGTAATTTAAACATATTCTATTTATTGTGCAAGAAAAAAATATATTCCCGAATAAATTTACTTAAGATGTATCTTCAGAAGTTTATTTTAATGCATTCCCGAAGAAAATTTTTAAAAAAAATTGTTCAACAGAGGAGTGCTAAGGAAGCTAATAATCTAAATTCAATTATTATATTCTTAAATAATTATTTATATAATTTATGCAATGACTTTTTTGTGAAATAATTTTCATCCATATTATATGGTCATTTATTTTTTTACAATAATTTAACATTACAATTTATCAAAAGTATATAAACTGGTTTTAAAATTCTCTTAAATTTTGAAAAACAAATTTTATATCATACCGTCGGTTAATTTTTTATACAGTTGATTTTTTCAATACCAAAATAAAAACAGAATTATTTAAATAAAACAATTTCAAACTGAACCTAATAAATAGAACGTGGGAATTCAACCTTTTCAACGTTCGTCGTGATTCATGACTTTTAAGTTCATGATTCACATTGTACTTCTCCTGGGTTATGTATTCTACGATTGTCGGAAATTTTTGAATTTTTTTTTCTTGTTAAAACTACTGTCATTAAATATTCATTAAAAATTCAATAAAAATATTATAAAAATATTTTTAATTAAATAAAAAAAATATAAATACTCCATTTAATATATAACGAACCTATAGACTATGTCCAGAAAAATCCGTTATTTTATTTTATTTTATTTTATTTATCCTCGTTTCTGTAAGGAAAAACTTTAATCATCCTTGCACATGGGAAAAGCTAGCTTCAAAACCTCTCTCTTCCAGCTTTCTACCTTAAAACCAATGGGGAATTTTAATATTATAGTTGGAGTTCCCGATTGGTAACAAATCGCTATCCATAGAATATTGAAAAAAAACAAAAATATTACGTGGTAATGTCTAAATTTTTTAGATAAAAAATATTCAATACATTACACAAATTTATCGTTATTGTTAATGTAAAAATTTTTCGAAGGTTACCTCAAATCACAAAAAAACTAATTAAGAGTGAAGTCGAATTACTAACGAATAAACTCTAACGCTCAAATTAGTAAAATATTACAGGATTTAATGAGAGAGAGAGATTATGAGTATTTTAATATTTTACAGAACCAAAAGGTTGGTTTCGAAAAAAATTTATGAGTGCGATAATTATCTCTAAATTACTCAAAAGCGGCCTTCTTTAAAAGTTTTTAAGTTAAGAGAAAAATAAAGTCCAGTCGAAGAAGAAGGATCCGAGTCCTGTTATATGCATAACTTTCACCTTTTATAAAGCTCCTGCACGTGTGAGTATCGGAGAATGACAGATTGATTGGATAGGAGTAGGTATGGTGGTTAGATCAATTGTTTCACTACTCCTTTATGTTATGTCTGGCCTAGCAATGAGTGCTTGTAATTTATTGTGCACGGCTTTATCTAATATGACAGGACGCCTGAACAGTTATTTAAATAGCGTAATAGTTAGTCCTATTTTCAACTCTTGTTTTTAAAAAGGTGCAAAGATCGTTTCGGTAATCGAAAAAAGATCACCTCAAAAATTAAGATGAATACCGAAAAATTGAGACGATTATACTAAATTACACTTTCTGATTAGTCGAATGTAAAATTAAAAAGCTTAGATAAAAATCAATCTTGAATCGAAAAATATTGTCAACACCTATGAATAATTTCGAATTTGTAAACCCATAAAATCTTCCTCCCATTAATGCATGTCATAAAAAATTTCTGTCACTCACCATTTTTGAATTTCTAAGTTGTAAAATCCACAAAATCCTCCCCTATAAATCGAAGGTTCTGATCACTTGTCAATCATTAATAATTTACACTATTGCTTCTGACAATTTGAAGAAATGGAGGCTTCGTTCAAATCTGCATTTTTGTTCACTCTCTTAGTTTCATCATGTTTGTCTCTTTCTCTATTTTCATATATCTATGTATTTACAATTACGATTATTGATTCATCTTTTCTCTAAATATAACATGGGCTATATATTATTGTTTGTTTTTCAGGTCTTTTATTTTCAATTTCTATGATAGCAGTCGATGCCCAGCAAGCCATCACTTGCAACAGTGATGCAGACTGTGCAAAATTGTGTACTGGACCTATTCACAATTGTGTATTTAACCTTTGTGTTTGTGTTCCCGGAAATCCAAACTGTTGTTAAAATCATGCATCCTTTTACCAAGGTTTTTACTTCAATGTGAAACTGCATATTGCTTGAAATATTTGTGATGTCTCTTGCACAATATCAAATAAAAAGCATTCTCAATAAGCAGTTCAGATATTGATCTCTGCCTCTCCCTCTCTCTCTCTCTCTCTCTCTCTCTCTGTGTTTGTGTATATTTACGTAAATTTTACGAATAATCTGCATGAAAGGAATATCTGCAACACAGAAACTTGGCAACAAGAATACATATGCCAACATATATATAAAGCCGGGGATGATCAAGTTAATAATTAGGTTTGGAATTTTTTATCAATAAGAACCAGATATTTTGGTTTTCATTTTATCAAGACTCATAAAATTTTTTGGGAATAAACACATAAATATTGTTTTTCATTATTTTATCAAAAAAATTTGGGAAAAAACACATAAAATTATTTTATCAAACACATGTATTGAAGTAAGACATAAGCGGAGAAAAAACTGTTTTTCATTATTTTATTCAAAATTTTCACAAATATTTACCAGAGAAAAAAAAAAAAAATTGAATTGTCTAATAATTTTGGGACTATATTCTTTCTGAGAAAAATTTGAACAATAACGAAAATTTTAATTATGATTCTTAGCTAATTTGCATGTAGTTATTATCTTGAAATTTTTACTATATATTTTATCATTTTAAAATTATTAAATATTTAATTCTTATCGCACGTAGTAATTATTGACATAAAATTTTTGTTAAAAGAGAAATGAATCTTAAATTATTGTATAAATTTTTAACCTAAAACATGTTATAAGATAATATATTAATAATTTTAATATTAAAAATAATGTTAGAGATATAAATTTTTAATAAAAATTGACGTGGTATAACAGTCAAATGCCCTACATTATTTATAATTAATAATTGTATTGACATGCATCACTAATAATAAATATATGGTGTCAAGTTAATATATATATATATACAAAAATTTTTATTTTTAGTATTATTTTAGTATTAAATAATATATATTTTTAAAGAAATAATTTAATGTTGTCGACTCTTATTTTAAAATGATCATTTTTTTTTTTAAAGAGCGTAGTAAGATTTAAGATATATGAAACTTATATATACGCCCGTGTGGGTGTAATTTTATTAACTTACTTTGAATACAAATTTTTATAAGTTAATTTATATAATTTAATGATAGATATAATTACTAAATTGTTAATATTAATCACAATTTATTTTATTTTAAATCATCTAACAGTTAAAATTTGTACTCAAATTTTTAACTATTGTATACAAACCGTTTTCGCATGGCATTATTGATGTAATTAATAAAAATAAATAATGTGGACTATATTATAATAAATATCATATTAGTTTGTAGACAAATAATATGTGAAAAAATTTGTATCCTAAAAAGTAATGTGTATCTTTATTTGTAGCTATTCATCCATACAGGGAGGAGGTGATATAACTCTACTTAATAATAATATAGATTTTAAAAATACTAAATAATAATAGGAATCCCAGAATTTAAAAAACACTGCTTCTTGTTCAGCAACAGCTGAATGACAACCACTGGTTGAAGCGGCAAGCTTTCTTAGTCTCACAGAAATGGCCTGGTAATTTGGTTCATTTGATATTTTTCTCAGTCGTTCTTGTGAAATGAAAATTTTCGCGCAGTTTGATAGCAGTTTTCTTTGTCAATCCAGGAATATTGAAGCAAAAAATTTGACTTATTTATGGCCAATTTTATATCCCTGTGTTATTAACTTAAAATGCTTAGCTTAGGCTGTTAAATTCGATAAGGTCACCAAATAAGATGATGTCAGTTAAAAAGTCGTTAGTTTTCTTTTTAGTAATGCAATTTGTTAATTTCATTTGCAGTTAATTTTTCAATCGAGATATTTGTCATATCTGCTTTTTCAAGACAATAGAACGATTTGAGATTATGGCTGGGTACCGAAAACAGGCTAGGACTGATCAAGGTTCAATCAAATGCACGTTTAATCCAGTTGAAGGTGCATCCTTTGAGCTAGCTGATTTTGTCAGCAAAGAGTGTGCTCCTTCTCTCTCTGTTGAAGGTAAGCAAATCTATAAAAAATCTGAAACGAAGTCTCCCATGATAATGGGCACCACAGAGCTAATTGATGCAGTTGGCCAGATATGGGATTGTGCAAACGGTCTTGCTATTTCCACCCAAAGGCTAGTCTGACTGGCATTCACAGTGTTTATAAGGAGGACGTAGGTAACATTGACGTGGTGGATAATGGCTGGACACCACTTTCCATGGCCGGTAAATACTTTCGTGTTAACGTTAGTAGTGCTGGCCAATTTTCACCTGTGTTGCAGCCTAAGCTAGAGTTTCTTAAAATAACGCAAAAGATGTCTGTGTTTGAATCTTTTGTAGTACTAAGTATACTCATTCATCATTCTGGAGGTTTCTACAGAGTGGTGCTAGCTTAAACAAAGTCACTGGTGGTGGGGGACTTGCAAGGGTAGGAATATCGTATGATTTGGGAGATGTTTGTCAATGGATGACAAAAACAAATCCTGCTGGAAGAGATGTACTGATGGCCTCCCTGAGATTAAGAGAAGGGCAGCTGGTGAACACTGCATTCTTGACGATACAAATGGCTGTGCACGGGGTTTCATTTCAGGGTATATACATAGTCCTGCTACAGCCCATCATACTAACAGCTCTTTAGACTCAACAAAATACAAAAACCCATCATCTTGTGTTAATACGAAATTGATGATGAATACAGGAATAACCAGATCTCTGCTTTTGGATTATTCCCTCAAGGATATCCCTGATATGAAGGAGGATTGTAGCGTTACTAGGCAACCATGTTCTAGCCTTCATGCTGATTATTGAATTAACTCTTTATCTTCGTCGAAGGGTACATATGAGAAATGCCAACATCCTATGGATGGTGATGCACTTCTTGAAACCAAAAGAAAGGGACCTGAAAGGCATGTTTAAGGATGAAAATAGAATCGAGTTTCACTCCCCAAAAATGAGAAGCATCAATTTTCCTTTGCTAAGCAAGAACATACTTTTGCAGGGGCATTGGCTGGCATATTTGTTAGCCTTTGTCTGCATCCCATTGATACAATTAAGACAGTCATTCAATCTCACCGTGCTCAGGAGAAGTCTAACTATGACCTTGGAAGATCAGTTGTTTCTGATCGAGGTTTGTTGTTTCTGGGTAATCGATATTATTTGTTGGCTTTATATTTTTAACAATGACAGTGCTTTTAATATTACTCGGTTGATTTGCCTAAATGGCCTTCTGTTAATTGACGAAGATGTTATTTTCAGGTCTCATTGGGCTTTATCGTGGAATTGCTAGCAATATTACATCATCAGCTTCAACTTCCGCAGTATATACTTTCACATATGAATCAGTTAAAAGAACATTACTTCCTCATTTCCCTAAGGTAATTTAGACTTCAAATATTTCACTTTGAGAAGCTTGTTCTTTTTCTCTTTGTTGGATTGGATCTA
>JAWDEX010152574.1:0-21754 GCA_035221805.1 Trichilia hirta | reverse complement strand
ACTGCATGCACTTCTTGGCAATCGATGGTCTCTCATCGCAGGAAGGCTTCCGGGACGAACCGATAACGAGATTAAGAATTACTGGAATACCCATCTTAGCAAAAAACTTAGAAGCCAAGGAACCGACCCGAGTACCCACAGGAAATTATCAGAGCCAGTTGTTCAAGCTGCAAGGAGAAGGAAAACCAACAAAAACAATAAAAACAGTAACGGCAACAAGAACAACAAGAAGCAGAGTAACAAAAGCAAAGCAATTGTTGAGCCGGACAAGCACAAAGTTCATCTCCCAAAACCCATAAGAGTTACCTCTTTCTTACTGCCAAGAAATGAGAGTTTTGCAAGTACTGTTACTCTAAGTCAAGGAAGAGAAGAAGGAAAATTAGGTACGGAATTAGTAGAAGTTCCATGTTGTAGTTTCAAAGATGGTGACAATGGGCAAGATGGATTCCTTGTTGGTGATCATGATCTAGTCAACGGCTCAGATTTTGAGTGCCAATCTCAGATATTCACAGGTGAAAACTCCTTCGATAAACTCTACGAAGAATATCTACAAATCCTGAAAAATGGAGACGATCAAATTCAGTTAGACTCTTTTACTGAATCATTGTTGATCTGATTGATATAATCGAAGGCAATAGTTGTTTAGTGTCGTGTATTTTCGGTACTAGGTTGTTTAGGTTTTTTCCCAGTAAAAGTGTTTTGAGTTTTAATTTGGTTTTCACATGCTCGCCTACTCTTCAATTACGGGACCGAAGAATCTTATACATATCAATGTAATTATATAATTATAATAATATATGGTGATTTTAACTTTGCTTAATTTGTATGGTAGGGTTATTTTTTGGAATTGTGATGAGTTGACTTTTAGATCATAATTATTGTAAATAAAAACTTTTAATATAAAATTTCAAACAAGGTCTATATCAATGATTGTTTGGTGTTTTACATCCTATAAATTTATTGGGTGATAGTTAATTAATAAAGTTTCTTAAATAGTTAACAAGGTCTTATTTTAAAACTTGCTCACAACTAATAAAATTTTTTAACGAAAAAAAAAATTGATCTCTTAATCTTTTATTCCTCCAAGAGAAATCAATGTTTTATTTGTTTATTTTTACTATAAGAAATTAAAATAAAACGAATAATTTTTTAAGTTAGTTGACATTTTATTGAATTATTATTTTTTTGTAACTTAAAAGTTAATGATCTAAAATTAGTATGTGCAACAAGAAAATTTTATATTTGATCCTCTTTGTAAAATTATTTATTTAATTTTTTTAACTATTAGTTAATATTATTGTCATAGCTAATTATTTTGAAATTTGATATGGGAACAATAACGGTTTATTGACTTTATGGCATAGTCTTATATAAAAAGTTTTATTGTCCTACAGAAATCAATGAACAAAGATACATTTGATTGTGTCAAAATGTGTAATCTAAATTGGAAGATCGTAATTATAATCATGAATTATCATTTTTTATTTTAAATTTTGCCACATAATATCTTTATTACACTTGTTAAAGTTTTCATATTTACTATTTGAAATAATTTTTTATATTTAATATAATTATTAATAATTTAATATATTAAAAATTATAATTTATTAAATATAAAAATCTTATCGAGTGCCCTATAGCCACTTATTATCGAAATCCTTTCATTTTAATTATCATGGTAATGTGGGTCACCATGAATATTATATTTAAAGCATATTTTATAAGTGAAATTAAAATTATTTCATAATAAAATTGTAAATACCTTTTAGTAGTATTATTTCACCAAGATTTTAACTATAACAAACTCTTCTCTAATCTGACTTTAATAACTACGATAAAATAGATGGTGCAAATTAAAAAGAAAAATAATATCCATCAACATCAACATATATATATATATATATATATATATATATATATATTCATGTTCAAGATCTTTTAAACGTGAAGGTTTCCATTCCATAGGCTTCCATAGCTTAGGTATATTTGAATAAAATTGTATTATACATGAAAGAGCAAAAGTCAAAAACAACCTTGCTTTATTACGTGATTGATTATCATTTTCGGAATCAGCTCATCAAAGTAATTCCAACATAGAAAAATCCTCGGATTCTGTTATTTATATTACAAAAAATAAAAGATAAAGAAAAATTCAAACGGGAACAATCCCTTGTCCTGTCTTTTGTTTTGATTTCGAATGTTTTTATTTATTTATAGATGAAAAGAACTATTATAAACATTATAATTATAAAAAAATATTTAGGTTTATTCCATGCGCCGACTCAGTCATAGGTCTCATTTTTGCAAAATTTTTAAATAAATGAGTTTTATTTTTGCAAAAAGTAAAGTTTACTTTCTATTACCTTAAACTGATCACAAAATAAAGTGGCGTGCTTAAATTGGTCTAATAATACATTACACCCAAATATTTCTCCATAATTATATATGATTCCAAAATGTGTTTCACGTTTTTGTTTTTGTCCGGGTTCATGGAGTTAGCTAAGCTCGTGATCACCTCACGTTCCTGTAAAGGGTAGATGGCCAATTCATGAAGTCGATCGTTTGACTATTGACTAACGACAATAATATTTACATAATTTATTATTAATGAATTCCCAATTTGACTTTTCACATTTAAAAAAAAACAAAAAAAAACAGATGCAATATCACTTTCATATAAAAAATTTTGCTATCCTACTCCAACACTCTTCCTCGCATGAAAAAAAGAAGAAGAAGTGTTCATACAGAGCCTACTAAAATTTATAAAATATTATTGTGATCCTTTTTATCTGTTTATCTACGTAACTTTCCGTGTAACATAATCAAGCTCTTCTGGTTCTAACATTTGTTTTTGGGACTGATATGATGTTTTGCATTCTCAACACTTATTGGAATAGAGTATATATATAGGCATAAAACATTTGTTGGTATCATTCTCATTTCTAAATTCTAACTAATCAAACAATCATTGATCGAGAAAATACATCTCTCTCTTATTAAAATAAGAGTAGTATTATACGTAAAATTATTTATAATTATTAGAATCATCATCAATTAAGTAAATCTACTTGTATTATTAATTTGAATTTGACAATTATACACTGATGTATTAATATGTTAATGTACTAAGCAACGTAATTTTGAGAAATATATATGTTATAAAATATAAAACTTAAAATTGAAAATTTAAAAAGCAAAAATTAAAATAACATAAATTAACCTTCTTTTGCAAATCAATTTCGATCAATGATAATCCCCTAAACCCAAGTGCTTGAAGATCTCCCGTGTCCTACCCAAGTCTTCCCTTTTCTCAAGATGTATAAAATTAACGAAACTAGAGAAATCATCCTTCGTTTTCCAACCATTAATGTAAGACCTTGAATTGAAAGGATAATGCAATGAAATGAAATGAACATCTGCCTCCTCGCGAAAGGCAGCATTCCATGGATGCCGATAACACAATCAATTTCATATACCCTGAAATTGCAGATACCACACCCATAAAATTTAAAAATATATTTATTATTATTCTCTTTTTTGAATTTGTTTGTACTCAATATTAAAAATATAATAATCAATAAAATTAATTACTCATGGTTATTTTTAATATTTAATAATTAAAAATTAAAAATTATAATGCCTTCATTATAAATAGGATTATTATCACTTACCTTCACAAGAATAAAAAATAATCATTTACCTCTTCTCTTTCTTAAAAATATTATTTACAATTATCTTTATAAAATTATTTTTATTAATTTTATATCATTAAAATATATATATTTACCTGCTATTAAAAGTAAAAAAGTAACTGCATACTTAATAATTAGAATTGAATAATTAAAAAAATTCACTCACCCCCATTACTAATAATCTGAAAAAATAATTTTAGCAATTTTTACTGTCTAACAATTGTCACTGTTTAAAAATTATATATATATATTAATAATAAAATAAGATTAAAAAATTAAAATAAAATTTTATTTATTTATTTAAATTTTTATTTATAACATTAATTAAATATATATTATGTGAGAATAAGTAAATAAATAAATAATTATATCTAATTTTGTTATTACATATAAAGATATAAAATTAATTGCAAAATGTATGTTAAAAAAAAAAAAAGAAGAGGTAATATTTACTTTTACATTTTTGCTATCTAAATAAAATATTTTATTCTAAAGTTATATCTCTAATATTATTTTTTGTATTATAGATAAATAATTTAATTTGTAAAAGCATTTGCTATTTGTAATATATAGATCAAAATAATTGACATTTTAATTTTTGTAAATGTTCATTATCATAATATCAAACAAATTACATTGCATAGTAGTGCAGAACAATACTTTTATCTTATATTGTGCTATATCTTAAAATGATAATCTAAAATTATCATTAGAACATTTTTTTTTATTTGGAAAAATATTTAAAATCATATTTATAATATTTTAATGTATTGATATTAAATTCATATACATTCCCATTTATATATGAATCATGACAAAGTTCTTGTCAACAAACTACAATGGCAAAAATATTGAACAAAAATTCTAGTTTACTGTTTTGAAAAAGTATTGTAACTATCAAAATTTCTAATATTAACTTAAAAAAACAAATGTCTGCAGAATATATAAATGATTGAAAGGTGAATATCATCCATCAATGTTTTCTCCAAAAGAAAAATAAAATACAATAAAAATGATGATGGATATTCATGAATATATATTTTTTTCAATAAAAAATCTAACATAAATATTCGAATACAAAATTGTTGATTGTTGATTTTTTGAAATCAGTAATCAACTAGTGATAAATTTTTCTGCAATGTTAAAAACACAAGAGAAACAAAGAATCAATCAAGCACAAAAGAATTTATGTGATTTTACCATGAACACTTAGGTCATGCATCAAAGCACTAGTAAGAATCTCTTTTATTAATGATCTTTCAATTACAAAGAATATAATCACATGGTATAGTTTTAATAACATAGAATATTTTCTCGAATCTTAGGATACAAAGTCACATCAAATTTTCTAATTTAAATCATACTCAAGTTAGAATTTTTTTATACCTAGTATACTTTTATCACGATAATATATGATTCTACCTACCTTCTTTTCATTGACTAAATCGTCTCCTTATTTATTCGCACACCCTTCTCATCTTATTGGGGGCATCCTCGAGGCGATTAATAATTTCGAAGTAATGATGAATGACACCGATTCTAAAAGTTTTAATATTATTTATAAAGATTGATGTAGTATTTTATTTTGTTGACATAAATTTTATATATTTTAATTTTAGAAAAATTTAAAATATATGCAAATAATATAATACAACTATATTAATTGTATAAAATAGTTTGTAAGCGCTATTTCTCTTACGCATAGTTAAATAATAAATAAAAGGTTATGGTGACATTTAACAGAACGAGGACAATAACATAAAATATGTGGTGAAATCATCATTACCTGTCAAAGCCCAATAAGTTACCGAGTAGTTTCGTAAGTTGCTATTAACCGGCCCCAAATTGATAAAAAGTAATGGATCAGTCTAAAAGACAAAAACAAGCCCACACTGCAAAACGAACCCTGAACTTTCGACAGAAATGTAGAGGACCATGACGCAAGACAAATGAAAAGAAAGTTCGAAAAAAATAGAAGAAAGAAACAAGTGGGAATGGGAACCCTAACAGCGGCATGGAAGCGGCTTATTCTGCACGCATTGGAATCTAACTCCCACCTCCTGCACTTTTCATATATTTAGCTTGTACGTTCTTTTTTCTACATGTAAAGGTTTGTTACTTTTGCAAGCTGTTGATTTCTTGCTATCTTCGTTTCAGGCTGCCATTGGATCAAATGGGAGACCTTCCAATCGCACTGTCATTTTAACTTTCAGGTTCTCTCCCCTTCTGAAATTAGTTTGACAATTGAATTTGTTAAAAATGACAATGAGGTGTGAGTGTCGGATTTTCAGAGGATTTCAAGAAAACAGTGACAAGATATTGATCAACAAGAAGTCCCAAGGTTGTTTATTTTTCATTTTTTAAAAAGTTTGAAGAACTTAATTTACGTATAGATTTGATTTATTTTAGTTTGAAGATCCCGACAATGACATGGTAATATCAACAATGTTTGACCTCACTTTTGACTTAAATTATGCAAATTGAAGAGCTTAAATATTGTCCATTTGCTGAGGTAAACTCCTTTGTTGTTAACAATGGTTTCATTTTGAGCTTTCATGCTTGTGAATTGCTAAATATAGTAACTGCCACAGCGTATATTCATGTTTGGTTATATTTGGTTATATTGTTACCTCATTTTTTTTCTTCAACTGAATTTATGATGTATCCGTTGGTAATTCACCTACTCTTGGGAGCAATTGTGGATCAATGGAAGAATTGATGTTATAGATGGGTCTAATTCCCATCCTGACAGACTTCAGGTGACACTGGATAGTTTTCCCCAATTTTTATAATCAGTTGGTAAAATAGTGTTGCTTTTTTTTTCAGCTTAATGCTGTATTTTGTGATTGCCGTAGATGATTTACTTGGTCCTCGTCAAAAGTAAATTCAAGTAGAAGTATGATCAACATAGGTGATTTTTCAGTTTTCCTTACAATTGAAAGCAATTAAATTTGCAATAATTCTCCTTGATGGGCTATGAAAGACTTATTTGGTTGTGAGATACTTGGCTTATTTGTTATGTATACAAGGCTTGCAGGTAGGATAAGGTATTATCCTTGTGGTGATCTAGGTTGCACCAATGATTTTAAAGATGTATAGCCTTACATATTTCACACGAAGGTAGCAGCTATGATGACTGTTTTGGTTTAAACAGATGGGCTGCAATAACATCCTACCTAACTCCAGAATTGTTTTAGAAGTGACATCCAGAGAATTTGAGCTATTGAATTGTGTTCAACAGGGCTAATTCTTGTTTTATGATTTTTAACGTTAGCAAATAAAACGGTCTGGTCTCAAATTGTAATACTTTTTCTTTAACCCATAGCTACTGTAGATTCTGTCACTTTATCTTGAGAATTGAAATGATAAATCTCAGTTTGAATTGTTAAGAGCCTGTCTGGTCAGCTTAGTTCGATTGTGTGTGTATTTTTGGTTTCTGACTTGAATATATTTGGCTGAAGCTTAGCTTTGAAAGTGCTAAAGAGCTTGAAGTGAAGTCTCTTGCAGTAGCTGAAGCCTCCGTTGCTTCATGTTTTTGGCTTGGGGGTTGTAGTTACTGTTGTTCACTGTACTGTACTAGAAGTAAGACTATGTTTCTCCAAAAATGTCTTGTCATCATAAGATCTGTTTCTTACTATTTTTTGTTGAATTGTTGTACAATTCACTATGGTTGGAAGATAATTTTAAGCAAATACATTATTTCAGTTTGTGCATACAGGAATTCCGGTTTCTATAGCTGGTTGGTGCAGTTGTTTGTGCATGATGATATTTTCATATGGTTTTTTCTTTCTTTCTTTTTTTTTTTTTTCAAAAAATCTTCTTTTATTTGTTTAAACATTTACATATTAGGCTTTGCTATTATGCTTTCAGTCTTTGTTGCAGACTAATTTGAAAAAAAAGAAGAAGAAATCAGCTCTCGCATAACTGGAAATGCTATATGTTCCTCTCATTTCCTGCAAATTCATTTTTCAGATAAGGAAGAAATCTTAGTTTGCCTTCTCTAATAATTCAAGATTGCATTACTTGCCCTAATTCAGGTCTTCCTTGTCTGGGTGAACAACCCCAGGAGGTTTCGCTAGATCCTTCAATGGGCCCGGTTGATGCATTTGGTGTGCTGATTTTAGATCCAGATCAGGTTTAGAAACTCACTACATTTTTTTTTCATTTTTTTAGGGAAAATAAGAGGGCTTGTGTTTGTTTTTTGACAATACTGTATTCCTCTTGGTTCACAGGCTGATTACTTGAATTTGAAGAGTAACCAAAGGCTAAGGTTTACATCCAGACTAATTAATGGTGGAGTGAAATGCAAGACCTCAGAGAAAATCAATCCATAGTGTTGATTTTGTACTTCGTAAATTATATAAGAGTAAAATTTCTCCACCTTTCATGTTGAAAGATGAGTTATATATGTGATTGATTTTGATGAGTCACTTATTCATGTTGCTGCTCAATGAATTTGTACAAATTCTTTCCTCTGCACCCTTTTGTTGAAGGGAGGCGTGTGTCTGTATGAGCATAGGTAAAATATAAAGAAGTTTACTTGTAAGATTCATGAGAAATTTCAATAATCAATCTATGGTACAAACTAACATTTTTACATACCTCTTTGATGTAAAGCCCTCGAAACCAGTGCAGCGGGTGTATGCAAACCTCCCATGCAAAGCATTTTGCTAGAATGAGTATCCATTACACGTACAACACAGGGCAACTCGTTTGCTTCCGGACTGAGGTTGTGGAATACTCATTTGAGCAAGAGGCTTTTCAATGGAAGAAACAGGAAAAATTATACCATGCATTTCGGGTAAGAAAAGGACTATGCTTATCTTCTATCTTATCTTCTCTGCCAGACTCGTAAAGATCGGTGGTTGTACCAGTCTTGCTAAGCCATTTTAGTAGGTTTGTTGAAATTTTCATTTCATATGAGATTGATATTTGGGTTGTTAGCTGAGCATGTACTAGCTATCAAACAATATTTCGCAGTCCTTACGGCCTAATTTCGTAAGCAAGATTCCTCTTGAACAACGTTTGCCATTAGGCCTAGATGCATATATTTAAATTCGACTTTAGCCTGTTGCATTATGTATATAATACGGTTCCTGTCAATCATACATCTTGACAGTGAGATATATGATATTATACTGAAAACTTACGTAAGCTTAACCGATTTGGTTATTTATATTTATATAAATTTCACCTAGGATTATGATATGCGTTACATAGGGGTAGTTACAACGGCCACTGGACCAGAGACTCCAGTTTCGGATAGCAACAGTGTTGCTATAAGTGGTATATCGTCTTCTAAGCCATGGACCATGAGCTCGCCAGCAAAAAAAGGTCCCTTCGCTGAAGCATTGTAAATTAATACGTGAAAAATGGACCAATAACGTAAAAACTTAAAATGCGATTATATGAAAAAATTGGTTTCTATCAACTGTTTTTTCTTGATTATTTACCAGTGAATTGTATCACTGTAAGGTGTTAGGTGACTGATTGCTAACATTGACAATCGCTCTATCCTCGGGTTAAATAACAGGCATGCAAACATGTTGACTGTCGTAAAGTCTTCGTAGTTACGGAGTCTTGTAACTGTTGTAGCTTGTCTTTGTTCATAAATTATAAAAAAATCAAAGCCTTCATTTTCAGTAGAAGTTGGGATAAATTGAGTTGTAGAACAAAGAATATGAGATCATCATTCGTGCATACGTATGGAGAGAGTAAAATAGACCACCATTTAACTAATTCTATTTACCGGCAAAAGTAACATGCCACACTAAATTTGACTAATTTGCATTGTAGATAGATTGTTGATTGCAATACAGAATAACCAATTGATAAATTGTGCACACGAGTAAATCACATAGCATACAAATATACAGAAGCACAGCAAAAATTAAAGAACAAAGTTACAAATTAATATCACGACTACTGAAAGTGTGAACCATTGATTTATGGTATCCTGGACTCCTCATCAACTATGCTTGGGTTTACTTTCCGGAAACTTTGCTCTATTATGTTACCGTGGCAAACAATTACTTTGTTCTCTAGCTTTTCCATGGAAAATACACTCTCGATTGATATAGTCTTTGGAACAATGGCTGAACATGACTGGTAATTTGCTGTATTCAACGCCAAATTCCTTATGAGACAATTATTCTTCTCCCGTCTCTGTGAAACCCTTTAACTTACCTTGCACTTCTGTCGGGGCCCAAAAAATTTTAAAAATTCCCTTTAGCCCCACAAAAAATTTGAAAAATTTTCTCCTCTTCAAAAATTTAAAAAATCCCCTTTACCCCCTCCCAAAATCAGAAGTGAAGATTCACTGCTGGTTCTGTTTTGCCTGTTACCGACCTGACAATTATCCAGAAGCAAGTGTTGTAATGAATATTAATGTGAAAATGGCAGCCAGAAATTCTGATAACAAACCCACTTACATGGCATTAAATATTCTGGTATAATTTTGCGAACATCCTCTTTCAAAAACCTGCGAGTTCTCATTCCAAAATCTATTCCCTGCTATATTCTCTGAGGGAGTATTCTTGCCTGTCTCTGCAGTCTATTGACAGGAGTGCCATTCTTACTGTACTAGCCAATATCTTCCACCTGTCTTAAGAACACAAGACCTGTGACAAAACTATTCAGGAATTTGTTTGTAGTTAATACCGAACTCTTGAAAGAGAACCTAGTTCTTCTCTTGCTTTTGAGTGCCCTTCAGAATGTCTTGTGCTTCCTTGTCACTCTTTCCAGTTTTGATCAGCGTCCAGGGACAGGTGTGACAATCATTTTGTCTCCATGTAAGGTATGCTTAAGGAACCTCTATGGATGCACAGCTTATGACCTGTGAATTAAATGAAGCGGATATCGCAACTCTGTCTGCGGGAAAAACTTTTCCTCTTCGTAACAGACACAGAAGTGAAGAATGATACAAGGACGGACAGTCTTTTTCTAGCTAGGCACTACACCCATATGAGAAAACTATATCTGGTACTCTTCTAACACTGCAAATGCATAAGAATTCATCCAACTCGAATTCGGCTTCTCAAAGTCATTTACTTGTAAAAACCTTTGAACATCACAGCCATCGATTCTAACAACGACCAAATTGGGTATGAAAATTTCATCCTCAACTGCAAAAAGACTTTACGTATACATATTTTCAGTTTGCCATGTTCTCTTTTGTCTCTTTTCTTCTCCCTGTCACATATCTTTGATCAAACATTTGGTCTTAACAAGCTCCCCGAATATAGAGAAGAAAATGGGGAATTTGGTGTTGAGTTGATGCCTTCTTAACCGATGAATTCTGTTGTAGCGGCTGGAAAATTTTTTCCTACTGTACTACACGTTTTGGCTCTAACTTGGCCTTCGCATACAGTCTGCAAATTCAGGGCACGAAAAGGCTTTACAGTCTGCATGTCAGTTTTTAAATGAATGTAGCTAAAACATAGGTGCGGTATAGCTATAGCCAAATTTATTGTTTAGTAAATGAATAAATAAATCGAACTGATTTCCTCTCCAAATAATGCTAGGGATGCAAGCTAAATGATGTCTCATGATAGTCAGAGAAATGCTGGATTTCAGATAAAATCAATGCATAACTGTCAAATTGTGCTTTCTGTAATATAAACTGAAAAAAAAATTTCCACCTTTCATGTTGAAAATTATGATGAACTCAGTGTGATTGATTTTCAAGAAATTCCTATTCATGCTACCTCACAATGGGTTTGTACAAATTCTTTTCCTCTACTTCCTTTATTAAAAGGGAGGTACATCAGATCCGTACTGTGTGTGTATGCGAAGTCATGAACATAATAAAATAAAAATAAGGAATGAGATTCCTGACAAATTTCTAGAATGAATCTATGCTACAAACTGTCAACAATTTTACTTACCTCTTTGATGTAAATCCCTTGAAACCAGGTAGTGAGTGTCAGTAAACCTTCCATGCAAAGCATCTTGCCTCCATGAGTATCCCACTACCCCGTGTGATTAAAAATTGGAGAATGAAAGAAACATAATGAGGAATCTCAGGGGGGAGAACGATTTCCTTCAAATCTGGGGTTGTGGAATACTCATTTGAGCAAGATGCCTTTCCATGGAGGAAACAAGAAAAATTCTTCATTGCCTTTCAGAGAAGGAAAAAGGACTACGCTTATATGTTTATATTCTCTCTTAAATATGGATTTTCATCTACCAAAAGCTTTTACTGTTGGGAGCGGGTGGTTGTACCAGTCTTGCCAAGTTGAATTATTAGGTTTGTTGAAATTTTCCTTTCTTTGAAATGGATAATTGGGCTGTTAGATGAGCATGTCCTAGCCATCATGCAAGCAATATTTCTCGATCTAATCTCCCGTTTACAGCTAAATTTTTTTAAGTAAAATTCCTCGTGCATATAATTTTTCTTCGGGTGTTTAAAAAAAATATTGGTTGGCCACTTTACATGTGCTAATTCGTTGAATGTATGATTGTCGTACTTCTCCAAGTCAACTGTACTTCTCCGAGTACTACTAAATTTGCCTGGAGTAGATGCATATATTTCATCTCGGGTCTTATCTGTTGCATTATATATATAACCAGGTTTCCTGGCAATCGTTTCAGCTGTCATACATATAATTAAGATTAGAATTAATCTTTGTTTTATTGTAGAAAAACCATTGAAGAACTATGCTGCCGCAGGAGATGTGCATTTTGTTAAGATATACTCTCTGATTTAGGTAAGTGTTTCACAGTCTCTCCATTCCAATATTTATTGTGTGCTATCCGATTTTCAAAGGAGGTGTCTGCTTCGGTCTTTTTTGTCTTTCTGTACTCATTTCTTACTGCTGACTTTCTGACTTGGTGTTGCGGCGAATAAAATACCAATATGCTGTTCTTCCTACCTCATGTTGTGTTGTTTTGTACGTTCATTTTCATCAAATCTTAATTAATTTCCGACTACATTTAGCAATACCCAGATAGCAGTTTTGGTTGTAGTTTATGGTTGAATGGTAAATACGATTATGCTTTTTGGTTGTATTGTCTTAATGCTCTTAGGCTTCAATTTTTGAAATACAAGTCAACGCAAATTTACTGGATAATACATCAATTGCACGTATCTTACTGGTGTCGGCTGATAGCAGCTCACTAAAAACCGTAGACGGCCAAGTAAAAAACAAAATAATCTGATTACCATCAAGTACATTGCATGAATAAGTCTGTTGACTACTCTGTTGGTTAAGACTTCTATAACACCAACATGACATCAGACGTATATCAAATAAATAATATTAAAAATATAAAATTTTTAGATCAATTAATATAATATAATTATTTTTCATAATTATATTAATTTTATATTCTTATTAATTAAACTGTGGTGCTAAATCAATTATATACAATAATTTATAAATGATTATATCTTTAACATTACTTATATTTGTTTTATTGACTTATACTATATAAATCGTTAGTTTACAATATAACTGTCCGAATGTTTTTTTAATTATGTTTTTTAAAATTTTTTATTCAATTTCTTAGTTATTTCTTTTAAAAAAACTGTAAATCATAATTACGAGGAATTTGAAAAGGAATCGAAGAAAAAACAGTAAAGAAAAATTCGGTGGGATGGGCTATGACATTAAATTGGTACAGTTAACAGTTGGAAATGAAAATACGTTTACAGTTTTATTTCCCCAATCAATACTTTTCCTTTGCACCCGCAATTTTGATGGCTTGAAAGAAAACCACTCCAGATAATACACATTTTGCATGTCATGAAAAGAATTAGATAGCATACATTTTTCCTTTTTATTTTTTTATTCTTTTATTAAAATTCTAACACCGGGGCAAGTCGGCAGGAGGATGTGGAAGTGTCTCCAACACTCCTTGTCCATTCTTCACTATCAGCACTGTACCTAATCCCCACGACTGGTGAACATCAAAATGACAATGCATAAACCAAACACCTGCATTCAAAAATAAAAATGACTCGATCAATAATTATAAAATATTGCAATCAATTCAACCCACAATTATTTATTCTTCTTTACCAAGATAGATAAACACAGCTAACTAATTTGGAATACCTGGATTATCAGCAGTGAATCGAATAGCAGCCCATCCGCCCACCGGAACTCCGATAGTGTTCATATAAGGAGGATCGACCAGATTGAAACTGACCGTTTGAGGGTTATAGTTTCCGCTTCCGTAACCTACAACATAGAAGCTATATCCATGGAGATGAATGGGGTGATTTTCAGTTGTCACAGTTCCTGTATCTTGCAAAATAAGTTGCACTCTGCTTCCATAGTCAATCACTTTGGTCCTTGTCCCATTCATAGACTGTGTGTCATTGGGGATGTTATTCGGTGCCCCATTGACAAAATCATAGAATTTTAAGGGTGCTGCAGGGAAATCTTCAGTGAAGTAACCGTCAATATCCTTATAATAAGCTTCTAAAACTGAAATATTAGGCTTAATAAAGCTGATATTGTTCATTGAAGCTGCCATAACTCCATTATTATTTCCTTGGCAATTTTGTCTTGGGTTCTTAGACATGCACTTTTGGACATTCAATCCAATCGTGACAAAAAGATTAACGTCTATCTCTTTCGGAACCTGAACAGGATTTAAACTTCTTAATCCATCCATGACAGTTTTCACAGCAAGATTATCATTAAAATTTGGTAATCTAGCTGGTAATGATAGACTATTAGGAAGGGAACCTAAGTATTGGAAGTGGGCAATTGCCGTTATGTTTTGAAAAGCGACACCTTGAGCTGACATATAAGGTCCCATAGCCATCGAATATTTTCCAATTGGCTGATCTGCTATCACGAGGACGTTCATGGTTTGTCCTGGTCCAAGCATCACACGGTCCGTAGTAAATGGCTTTGTGTAGTCAGCATCGGCTTCAACTATTGTTAATTTGTGATTAGCAATGGCAAAGAAATTTTCCATGTTTAATCCTGCATTTATTAGCCTTAGTAGATAGGTCTTCCCCGGAACAAAATCAATCTTGTACACATCTGAAATGTTCATTTCAATATTAGATATACAAATTAACCAAACAAAAAAATAAATCTGTTTCTTATTACTATTACCATCGCCAGAGCAGTTGTAGTTGGGGCCAGGGTGACCGTTGATAGTATAAGCATTAGACGGAGGAGGAGGTCCGCCGCTTGCTAGAACTTGTCGTTCAAGTTGTACCACGTCTTGCAGCCAATATTCCCCTTATATGCATATTTCGAAAGTTAGACAAATATTAGATCAAATTTTCATTAGTTTAATTGTTAATTGTAATTACGTATATAAATTATACCTAGGATTATGATATGCTCTTCATAGGGATGCTTAAAAGGATACGGGACTCCGGTCTTGGGATACACAACAATGGCGCCGTAAACAGTGCCTCTAAGCCAGGAAACATGAGCATGCCAGAAAAACGTGCCCATTTGTTGGAACATTGTGAACTCGTACGTGAAAGTCTGTCCAGGTTGAATAGGACACTGGGTAATATACGAGGGTCCATCAAACCAGCACGATAGTCTCTGCCTAACGCCGTGCCTGAAAATGGACCAATAGCAAAGACAAAACTTAACGCCAGTATTTGGAAAATGGTTTAAGGATAGTTTTCTTTGTTGATTGTTCACCAGTGAATTGTAGCATTGTAAGGTGATTGATTGGTAACTTTAACAATAACTCTATCATCTTCTTGAGCATAAACTACAGGCCCCGGAAACATGTCGTTGACTGTCACGATGTCTTGGGAGTTACAGAGTTTGGTAATTCTCCTGGTTTGTATCTGATCATTCCCATCATCAAAAGTCAAATACTTCATTAACAAAAGAATTTTGGATATATATCTAATTAGTATGAGATTACCATATACGTGCATGCATATTTAGAGCAAGAGTAAAAGAGACCTTGAATTCGTAAAACCTGGTTGATCTTCCTCCGGGCCACACTGCCATAACATACACAGTACTGTAAGCAGAGAATAATAAGCTTAACCTTATTATCAATGAAGAAATGGTCAAGCTTGCCATCTTAAGAGAGAAATTAAACTAAATTGAAATGAAAAATGGAGAGGAGTGATGGGCTTTTAATAGAGAGTGAGCTAGGCTTATGGATATAATTTTTAAAGCTTGGAAGGGAAGAAGAAAGGGATTGTCAAGTAGTATTATGTTTGTCAGCTTTCATGATTCCTCTAACATGGTTTCGTGATTATGTTGTGTTGGGGGCGTGATTATTTAATGTGACCCAATGTGGGGAAGGTTAAGTCTTCTCTTTCTGTCTTTCAAACAATTAAAGAAACATTTTATTTTCTTTTTGTTGCATGATTTGTCAGCAATTTTCCTGTGAAATCATGTATTTTGACTGAGAAAATAAGCCTACCTGCTTCGAAACACTCCACATATTTCAAACCACAGCAGCATAGAGAACCTACTACTGATGTATACATACACTCTGAGCTAAATTATGTTATCATGTCTCTTTACATTCTTGTTAACTGACAGAAATTCACCGACGAGACGTTAGGAAAAACCACTTAAAAGACAGTAGATTAATAAATGAAGACAACCCAAAGCAATTTTTTGCTTTCCAGTACTCAAATACAGTAAAGGGTGGTCTTGTTTTGTTGTTCTTTTATTAGACATCTTCTTTTGCTCAATAATAAGCAAAGTTGGGGCACGCCTTCCAAATCCTGCTTCTGTGGGGAACTATTCAGCATGAGCTTTCAAAGATTTATTAATTCTCGAATCTTTTCTCTATCTCTTTCTTCCTTTTTGCCGTACTTAATTATATTAAATCTCTTTCTAAAACTTCGGAAAATCTCACTTTAAATTGCTAATTTAATAGCCGTTTCAATTCATATATAAGTTCATCACTGATCTAATATTGCTATCAATTTTTACCCTTTTCACTCTAGAATCTTTCTTGGGTTAGGATTCTACAATATGATTTCAAGTTGTTGTGCCTTGTCCATTAACATTATTGCTTATGCATTGCATGCACTTATTATGATGCAATATTTCCTGTCCTCAAGATATTTAACAATATGATTATCAATTAATATAATTGATATATACTGTGTTTGTTGCACAATATATATACCATTTGACTATCAATAATATCACTTTCATTCTACATTATAATATAAGCTTGATTGAAGACTTGAAGTATTAGGTAGCGCTTCGACATCCCAGATAAAATTTAAAAAATTAACCTCAGTAAAATGCGATAAACAGCATTAAGCATTGACATTTTCTTGCTGTTTACAAACAGACAACAACAATTTAAAACAGTAGTAGTAGAGTTTGTACATGTAAAGTTCTATTGCCGAATTAAGAAAAAATAAGTTGAATGTTTATTGTCGATCAAATTTGAGCCAACAGATGATTATGTCTGATTGAAATGATATCGTGACTTCAGTATTACGCTGCAGGCCCGTGGCTGCGTGTGTGAAATTGTCAGGAATTCCCGCTGATTTTAATATATGATTATAACTGTCCTCCTCTGCAGGCATACGTATACATAACAACTATATATGAAAATTACGTATAAATCTCCCAAAACTAGTGTACTTTATGAGAGCAGTTCGCCAGAAAAAATTGGAAGTCCACGTAAATGGAGGAGGGAGCTTAAATTTAGCTACCACTCGAACTAATTCCATTTATTTTATTTTACAAATCAACCATCAAATGATTAAAAAAAGTCAATAATTCTACCTGTGGCTTAGACATTTTTGCTGAATACATTTAATTTAGGTTTTAGTCTCTTTTAATATGTAGTACGCATAAGGTTATCTATCTATATCATTATCTTAGTTATATACATATATACTAATAACATGACATTGCATTGTATTTCTTCATTATTTAGTGTGCATGGATTCTTGCTTGAAGGATTAACATAAATGCGTTTAGCTCTAGAAGGGTTGACCCTCTTTATTTCTTTATACTAAGAGCATAACTAACTCTTTTTTAAAAAGAAATTTGATAGTCGAAATAACAAATTATATCTTTTTGAAAAACAAATCCAGAATGTGAAATGCCAACTAATTTATAAAAGTTGGATGCTTGATATTTGTTTGTTGTTTTTTCAAATTTGAAGCACAGGCGAGATGGGTTGGCAGGTCCGACTTATTACTTGTAGAAGCTATCAAATCAAATTCGGCGCCGTTACAGATTTAGTGCTTACAAATTCTGCACTAAACTAAAAGCATCTTTGGCCAAAGATTGAAGGAAGACATTTGGCCCAGTAACCAAAGTGCTAAATCCGTAAATCGTCCACCGGACTGATAGAATAAATAATGTTGATCCCGGAACTAGGAAGAATTTATTTTTACATTTGTTAATACTTAATTGGGTTAATTTCATGTGATTCAGCCAACGTCCAGCTTATCTTACGTCAGGAAAATCGGTTTACTCAGATAAAAGCTCATCCCAAGATGTATAACTCAGCACTACTCTGTCTTCAATCGACGGGAACGAGCTCCCTCCCACGGAACTTGAACATCCTCTTCGTACTTTACTGTCTGCTAGGAGCTTGCGATCCACGCACGCGGAGTATAATGCTAAAAAGAGGTTGACTCTAATACTAAATTGATATAGTAAAAATGTGTTAAAAATGAATTAATAGGAGCGATCAATTTTTAATGACTTACAATTCATCAAATAAGGTTTGAGAAAATTCTAAATTTAATTTGATAAAAATTACAATCATCAAAAAATAAACCTTATTTATACTAAAAAATTATGGATAAGTTCAATTACAAATTTATCTAAAGTGTATAAATTAAAATAACTTTTGCCTATACAATTCGCATTTGATTGAAATTTATACTACTCTCTGAAAAATCTTTAGCGAGGATTCAGGTGAACAAATGTCGAACGAATTGTGTCATTCGTTCAATCGAAAAAAACTATTTTGTTCAATTGAATAACAGTTTTGCCACCGAATCTTGCAGCTAAAATTTTTCTTGCTCCTTGAAATAATTTATGCTAAATTTGATCAAATGAAACATGTTAAGAATGAAATAATTGGAATGATTAATTCTCAATGGCTTAAAATTCATCAAGCAAGGCTTGAAATCTTAGAATTTGAAAAAATTTGAATTCAATTTGACAACAATTATACTAGAAAATTAGGTTTAAGTTTAATTATAAATTTATCCAAGAAATATAAATTAAAATAACACAAAATAAGATGAAATAGTATTTGTCCTTGAGATTCGATTGAATGAATCTCCGATTTATTTGATCGAAATTTATGGTGCTCTTTAAAAAATCTTTAACAAGGATTCATTCACACAAATCATGCCATTTGTTCGATTAAAAAATATCATTTTGTTCAGTCGAACTTCGATCTTGCCATCGAATTGTGCAACTGAAATTTTTCTTGCTCTCTAGAATAACTTATGCCAAATTCAGTTGAATGAGTATGCGTTCGACCAAATTCTTCAGCTCTCTCTGTCAACATCTTTTTTCATTGTTGTGATGCTAGCATCATTCTATCCTACTTGTGAAAAAATCAGTCTTGAGTTTGTTGGTTTATCAGGATAGTACGCATAGATGTTTGCAATGTCAAAAGTCAATGATATATCCAGACTGGTAGATCCACCATATATCCATTATTGTTGATTTTCTTACTGATCTTAAAGTGACTAAACTTCTTCTATTGCATCTTGCTATATTGTGCCACTGGATACCTCTACTTGCACAAAAATAGTAAGATGTCATCCCTTATTTTAAAGATCTTTTTTCATTTATTCTTGCCTAGCTTATCTTGTATTGGGTATTAGAAGTTTCAGTTCGTTATTAAACCTACTATTGCACCATTTGTACTTTTGTCCCTAAATTTTGGACTACTACACTCTTTATTCAAGCCTTAGGTAGTGTGTCGAGGTTTAGAATATAGTTAGGTATCTTTCGTTACACAACATCAAATAGAGATCTCTTGGTTGAGGTGTGAATAGCACTATTATATGCAAACTCTTATGCTAAAGTTATATCCCAGTGTTTTAGTTAGTCCTAACAAATTTTATAGAGGATGTTTTCAAGAGCCTTGTTCATCACCTCTGGTTGACTATTTATCTATGGGTGCACCGTGCTGTTATACTATAAGACTAAACTAAATTGGTACCACAACTTTTTTCAAAATATGCTAAAGAATTAGCTGTCTCAATTGAAAGTGATGGTCTTTAATAGCTTAAGTAGATGAACTATTTTAGCAAAGAATAATCACTTACATGATAAGATATGTGTTATCTTGAAAAACCTGTCAACAACTATAAAAATTGAGTCAGCGCCATGTTGGGTAAAAGACAATCTAAGAACAAAATCCGTTGACAAGTCTTTTCATATATCTTGAGGCATTGGTAGTGGCATGTATAACCCCATATTTTGAACTATTAGCTTTGTTGTTTGACTTATGTAACACCACTATACCAATTGACCCATATCTTGCTTCACTCAAGGCTAATAATACCTTTTAATTATGGCCAACATGGTCTTGTTGTATCCAAGATACCTCACTAGGCATCCATTATAAGAGTCTCAGATGAACTTCTCCTTCAAAAATGAATTTGGAATTCGAAATTGATTGCGCTTTATTAAAAACTAATCGAAAATATAATAGTCTTCAACCACACCCCTATCGTATAAACTAGTCTAAATCTTGTTGAAGTTATCATCTTTGGGGTACAACTTATTTACACACTCAAATTTTGTCACCTCAGCACATAAAGTGATAACAATAGTGATGTGTCGACTCAATACATCCACCAATCCTATTCATTGCTCCCAATTTATGTATAAGCTTGTAAAGAAATTTTTGGAGATACGTATACTATCGAGCATGCATGCCACCACTTATCTTTTTTTGACTACTCAAGTAGTTCAAGGACTCGTGATCGAAATAGAGAACAAATTCCTTTTCCACTAAGTAGTGCTTCTATGTCTTTAAAACCCTAATCTTAGAATAAAACTTGTTATCATATATTGATCATTTCTTCTATGTTTTACACAACTTCTCACTAAAGAATACCGTAAGTCTTTTCTCTTGTGACAATATGATTCTTAAGCCAATCCTACAAGTATCACACTCTATCTCAAACAAATTGTCAAAATTTAGAAGGATTAACACTAGAGTAATATACAACTTTTTCTTGATCACACTAAATGCTTGATTGGCATGTATATCTCAATTAAACCCTTCTTTAAGCAGTCGATGATCAGAGTTATAATTATACTAAAGTCCAGGATAAAGTCGGCCACTCTTTAGCAACCTTTACCTTATTTTCATCCACATGGACTCCATTTGCTTTAATTATAAATCTTAAAAATAATAACCTATTGATCATGCGTACAGATTTCTTCAAATTCATATATAATTTATTCTTCTTTAAGATTGTCAAAACATCCCTCAAATAGTTTATATACAGATCTCATAATTTACCATATATGAGATATCACTAAAATATACCACAATAAATTTGGTTGTATAAAGCCTCAATATCTAGTTCATCACCCTTATGAAAGTATTTAGAGCTTTGGACAGCCTAAACAGCATGCTAGCTACTCAAATAATCTATCCCAAGTTTTAAAAGTCATCTTTTACTCTTCTTGAAGTCGAATTCAAATTTAATGGTACTCACTGTAGATATTAATCTTCGAAAATACCACCAATCCACTTAATTGATCAAACATGTCTTCTAGTCTAGGGATAAAAAAATTTATAGCTTATCTTAATTTTGTTGACTACTCTACTATTTACATATATTTTTTAGCTCTCATCTTTTTTTGGTGTCAACAAAGTCGAACCCACATACAACCGTAGACTTTCTTAAATGTGCCTTTTTGAACCAATTTTTTCACCTCTTTTTCTTAATACTTCATTTTCTTTCGTGCTTATTCAGTAATAGTAAGATTAGTAGGCTACTCTAGGGATTAAATTAATTTAGTGTCGAATGTTTTAAATTAGTGGTAATCTTTTTAGTAGCTCTTTGAGTAAGACATCTTAAAACCCTTCTAATATAGGTGTTACCTCCTCTAGGATAGTGTTAGCTTTATCCACAACCATAATCC